>PVKA01045965.1:0-15229 GCA_004027165.1 Ctenomys sociabilis | reverse complement strand
CAAATGTGTAAGAAACTAGACTAATTAAAGGACTGAAAGAAAAAAAAGATCTATCCTCTTTGAATTTTATCCTTAGCAAACATACCTTTGAAAACTAAAAGTAAAATATCTTCTATTTATACAAACCTGAGATATTTTAATACCTCCAGATGTAGTACATAGGAAATGAAAAGAGTATAATTCAAAAGGCATGAGAAGTGACACCTGGCCACCAGTAAGTGTCATGGTCATTACCTATGTCCACAACACAGTAGAACTTTGTGTGATACCCTATCCCCAAACTGTCAGAAGTGATGGTCATTTATTTGTCATTCTAGCACTTATCTTGTTTTATTCTTAGTATTTCTTTACTATCATGAAAACTTTTTCTTTGTTCAAATGTGTTGAAACATTCAATTTTTAATTAATTTGTATTTAATTTTCTGGATAATGCTTAATCTTAATTTTTGTTTTAAGATTTATATTGTATTTTTGAATTACAATTTATCTAAAAGACATCATATGATATCTTCTATTATTAGAAACTTTAAAAAGTATATTTCTATTTACTGTTGACTTTATGTTACTTCTTCACTATCCTTTATACACACATACACACACACATATATGGGGGAAAAAAAATATGTGCATAACCCGACATAAGATTGGTACTGTTTCATAGAACTCTTCAATGACCTTTTAAATAAGGGTTCATCTAATACATTTTATATAGCCCTGCATAACTATCACCTTGAGAGCTCTTTATTGTTCATCCAGAAGCATTTCTGTATGCTTTTTGATCTCAACTTAATACTTATTTTTTAAGTCCTCCACCAGCCCCTGCATGTTGCCAAGTTCCGCCTCCAGCTCCATTTTCTCCTGACCCAATTAGTCCAGCTGCTGGTGGAGGGTGTGATGTAGCTTTTGAACATGTTGTCCATGTTACTCTGGGACGTCTTCTGCTGATGCAGGAGGCTCCACTTGGTCTCCAACATCTTATTTTGCTGCTCCAGAAACCAAACCTTGTTGATGAAGGAGGCGAACTTGTTCTTGAGGTTCTTGATCTGCTCCTTCTCCTGAATATGTACGGTCTGCATGCTGGGGTCCACCTCCAGGTTCATGGGGTTCATCAGGCTCTGGTTCACCTGGACGGCCATGATGCTCCCCACACCACCAGCCCCACCATAGCCACCCAGCCCCAAGCCACCCCAGAAGCTGCCGCTGCTGCCCACTAAGGTAGAGGAGAAGGTAGAGGAGCTGATGCAGGACAGGCTGCTGAAGGCCCAGAGGCTGGCGATGGACACCTTGTAGGACTTCTGCGTCACCCTTATAGACATGGTGGAAACTGGAGTGGAGGCAGGCGAGCTGAAAATAAAGACTAGAGCAGGAGCCTGGCAGCCGCTTCTGGACAGTGGACTCCAACTGTCAATGTTCCTAAATTTCAAATTAATGTATTGAAAGAGCTTAAGGTATTAATGCTCCAAAAGAAACATAAAGGCAGAGCATTTTTACACTAGAGATTTAACCAAGATAGTTTGTTAATAAATAAACTACTCCCATCAAAAGCACAAAACAGACATTTAAAAGACACCATTACTACAATGGAATGCCATAGAATTGTCTCCTTTGCTGCACATTGGCAAAACTAAATAATGAGAAAGATCAATATAATTCTTATAGAAAGATGCATAGGTTACTTAATAATATTCTCCAATGTTAAAAAAAACAAATTTATAATCAATAACCTAAGAATGAATTGTAAATGGTCATTTGGATCCAATGAAACTATTTTACCACGTTTAAAACTGAAACAAAGAATTACAAATGGATCGTATTTGCCTAAACAACATCATACTTAACTGATCACAAAAATTCATGTTTAGACATCAGATTTTCAGGAGAGTAACTGAGTCCAATCTGTGTAGTGAGACCCTGTAGACCCTGTTATTGATACTTCAAGAGCTCTTACTAAATTTAACAGGGAAAATCATACTTTAAACACTAGAAAAGGATGTGGTTTGGTTTTGTTTTTAGTTTTGTCACTCGTTTGTTTGGGTTTCTTTTTTGTTTTCTGAGACAATGTTTGACATAGTTTGGCTGGCCTTGAACTCACCAGGTAACACAAGCTGGTTCTAAACTCATGGCAATCCTCCTGCCTCACCTTCCCCAGTGCTGGTACTTTAGGCTTGAATCACCATGCTCAGCTGCAAGTATATATTTTTCAACTAGTCATTTATTTAAACATATTGTTAAATTAGGACCAAAGCATGAAGAAAAATAAAAATTGGTAGGAACATTAATGCATATTAAAAATGATATGACTTCGCAGAGGAGCTTCTTCAATAAATAATATAGCCCGTGTCAATATTCTAAACAGCTACCATACTTTGTTAGTAAAATAGAAACAGTAATAATACAAATTCTAGACATGATAAATTTAAATTTTCTCTATTAAAATAGGAATAAATTCACCAAATTAAATAAAATACATGACAGTAAATTTTTAAACATTTTTAAGTTTAATTTGCTTAAGAATTAATACACAGGACAGTAGGAAAGTTTAAAACATTTAAAACATTTAATCTTGCTAACTACTATGCTTGTTACAAAATACTGTTCAGTCTAAACTGAACAAAAGGTGCTCGACAAGGTGAAAACATGTGAGTAGGTAAAAAAATTTTCAAAACCTTTTTATTATACATCTGAAAATGCTCTGGCAAGGGTATAGTCTAGCAAATCCCAGAAATTCGAATAAAGAGAATGAATCACTTGCTAGGCGGAGGAAAAGACAGAACAATAGAAGCAACAGTGAATTGCAACCAGTAGCAAGTCCCAGGCACACACTATTCTGATGAGGTTCAGAGGAGAAACTCCAGGAGAAAAGCACTGTCTAGAAGAGACAATAGGCCAGGACAGAAATGTTATCTTGATTTTAGTGATAGTGTAAGTCTGTGACTCTCAAATGAAAATCAATGAAATGTACAATTAAAGCTGCTGAACTTTGTTATATTTGGATCCTCCCAAGCTACATAAGCTTTCTAACACAGAGCTACATCCTTAGACAAAATATAATTTTAAAATGCTATTGAAAACACTAACATAATTTATGTAGTAAAAACAAAAGTTATTACAATTCATGTATAGAGTTTATCTAAAAGTGCACTAATAGGGCTTAGTAAAATTATCTCAAAAGTTTTTTACTTTTTTGTCTTCTGTCTAGTTTTTAATCTGTAAATGACAATGAGCTATATAAGGTCTAATAAATGAATTTGATGGAAACAAAATTAAACGGGGGTGGAAGGAAAGGTTAAGAAAAAGAACTGGCCAAATAGCTCAGTGGATTAAAGTGTGTGCAAGCAGGCACAAGAGCTAGGGGGTCAATACCCGGACCTGCCATGCTGGCCCTGCCCTCCCCCACCATACTGGCAAGCTGAGGCAGGGATTGAGACTGGGGTTGGTGGAATATGACTGTAATCCCAGCTCTTGGGCAGCTGTAAGCAGGCAGATCACTATTACTCCGATCTACCAGTGAGACCCTGAACACTCTGTAGCCCCTTCCCTATAATACAAAAATAATAATAATAATAGTAAAGAAAAAGAACTGGAATATGCTATATACATGTACCAACCCGTACAATGAAAGTAAGCATTATATACTCTAAACGTGTTATAATAAAAGTCATTAAAAATAAAAGTCTATTAAAGAAAACTTTACAAACTAGGTTCTATACAATTCTGAATTATTATGAAAGCTCATGCCTGCTGTGCCAGCACCACCCCAATTGAAACTAGGCATGGTGGCGTGCACCTGTAATCCCAGCTCTTGGGAGGCTGTAAACAGCCAGATCAAAAGGAGTCCAATCTAGTAGTGAGACCTTGAACACCCTGTAAACTCTTCCCTAAAAGAAACAAAAAAAAGCTTATGAAAGTTATATACATTCCAACGTGTACTTAGGCCTTTGTTACTTTTGTAATTTCCTAAATTACCCCAGAGACTTTGTAAAATAAAATAGAATACTTGAAGAAATGAATTATATATAAAAAATTAAATATTCGTCTTTAACTTTGACTCCTCTCCAGAAATATTAGAAGAAAAGCTATGATAAAAATGTACAAGTACAAATTCAAATCCCATTCAAATACTTAAATATTTCCATTTGTTGGAACATAAAAATGGAACACAATTTGACAACTAGAATGCAAAAAAAAAATTTCTCTTCAGATGCTAAAATCTAAATAAACATTTGATTCAGAATATGAACACTTAATTTCTTAAAAAAAAAAAAAAAAAAAAAGCACAAGATGAGCAAACAAAATACAAAGGATATCTGGCTTAGCTTTTCTTCATTAAGCCAAACTTTGGTCAAAAATACCTATAGTTTTTCCCAGTATCTTTAAAATATCACTTAGCAGATCTAAGAATTTTTAATTTAATTTTAAGTTTTGAATATCAACTGCATGTTAGTTTATACAGCATAAATGTACATATGAAAAATAAGCCATGATACAAAAATAACAAAGTGCTATTATGAATGGACTTAGTATTTTGAGAGTCAGTAAAATTACCAAGGATTTTAATTAAGAAAAGAAAAGATAAAAAACTGCCCACTGCCAACTACTCATCTTCTTACTAGAAGCAGACTGAGTCTTAAATAACTATAATTAGGGCAAAGGGGTATAAATCCCGCCTACCCTTTATAACTTTTCAAAAATTATGACAAAAGCCTATGCATATCTAATGTTAAAGAAAGGATAAAGACACAAAGGAAAGACTTATAACTTCTCAAATGTATTAAAGCAATTAAAGATGCAAAAATCCCATATTCAACTTTTGAATATAAATGTCTCTGAGTAAAGGATAATTATTTGTAGACCTAAATACATCTTACTCAATTAATGAAAACCAGACAGATTTAGAATAAAACTAAGTTATCTACTGATACACACTATGTTAAGAATAAGCATCAAAATCCTTATATTAAATAAAAGAAACCAGACACAGACAACCACAAACTGTTGGTTCCCAAAAAAAAGCAAATTCATAGAAACAAAACAGTAAATTAGTGGTTACCTTGGATTGGAGATGAGCTATTAATGGAAATGAAGAATCTTATTAGGGAAATAAAAATTCCTTAGACTGACTCACAGCAAGTGACCTTTAGTCATAAAATTGTATATTTATAATGAATGTATTTTATGCTACATGAAATATACAACTTTTTAAAAATAAATTAACAAAGCTTTTCCTACAGAACATACTTAAGGATTAAAACTTACTACCAAGTGCTAATCTTGTGTGTTGATTCAAACAGACATAACCTGGATTTTAGCTTAAGTATTTACTTATATGTGTAAATACAAAAAATAAAATAAAAAACAAAAATACAATCTGTATACACAATGGGCCTAATAGTATCTCATTCACAGGATGTTATAAAATTTTAACTAGGATAATGCAAATAGCATAATTAACATTACACCTGGAACACAAATTAACGATAACAATTCTGAGTTATTAAAACATCCCCACAGCTGGGCGTGGTGGCGCATGCCTGTAATCCCAAAACTCGGGAGGCTGAGGCAGGAGGATTGTTGTGAGTTCAAGACCAGCCTGAGCTACAAAATGAGCTTAAAGCCAGCCTGAACTGCATAGTGAGACCCTGTCTCAAAAAAGACAAAAAAAAAAAAAAAAAAAAAAAAAAAAAAAAAAAAAAAAAAAAAAAAAAAAAAAAAAAAAAAAAAAAAAAAAAAAAAAATCCCCACAAATTTCTCACATAGCTCTTATCTAAGTGAAAAAAATAATTCTGTTCATGAGCTATTTTGTAGTTGTTGTGGCTGTTTTTGATTTGTTTTGTTTTGCTTTGTTTTGTGGTGCTGGGAATTCAACCCAAGGCCTGGTGCATGCATGCAAGAACTCCACTATTAAACAAACAAACAAACAAAAAACAATTTGCGAGATAGCTCTGCAACTTAAAGAGCCTGCTTAGGCAAACACAGGACTCAGGGATTCAATCCCTGGCCTCCGGTGCCAGCATCACCGTGGGGCACACTGAGATGGTGAATGAGATTAGGCATGGTGGCATGCACCTGTAAAACCAGCACTTGGGAGGCTGAAAACAGGAGGAACACTACAAGTCCAATCTGTGTAGTGAGACCCTATAGACTCTGAACTAAATACATTAAAAAAAAAAACAAAACTCCACCAATGAACCAATATCCTCAGCCACTCAGGATTTTTTAAAATATGAATTATATTCAAAGTAAAAATGTAATATTAAATAAATACACAAAGCAAAATTTATCATAAATTATGATTACAAAGTACAAACACATTTTCAAAGCCCTGACAAAAGATTAATCTCAGGGAGCCGGGGAGATAGCTTAATGGAATAAGTGCTTCCCTGGCAAGCGGGCCTGAGTTCAATCTCTAGTTCTGACAAAAAAAATAAAGTGAAAAGAAGAATCTCAATAATTAATAACCAAAGAGAATATAGAACCAACATACCTCCCAGACCTACAGAAATTGTTCCTAAAATTTATTTGGAACCAGAAAAGACTTCGAATAGCAAAGGCAATCCTAGGCAACAAACACACGGCAGGAAGCAACACAATTCCTGACTTGAGATTATACTACAAGGCTACTGTGATGAAATCAGCATGGTAATGGCAACAAAACAAACCTGAGGATCAATGGAATAGACTGGAAGACATAGAAACCTTTATGAACACACTCAGCCACCTTCTCTTTGACAAAGGGGCCAAACGTGCTCTCTGGAAGAAAGACGGGCTCTTTAACAAATGGTGCTGGAACAACTAGCTCTCCACATGCCGAAAACTAAAACTTGACCCAGTTCTATCGTCATGCGCTAAGCTAAAGTCAAAATGGATTAAAGATCTAAACACTAAAACAGAAACACTCAATCTCCTATAAGAGAAAGTAGGAGGAACTTTTGAAGACATAGGGATAGGCAAAGAGTTCGTGAACAAAAATCAAATTGCATGTGTTACACTTGAAACAATTAACCTCCTCTTAATGAGAAATTTTTGCACACCAAAAGAAATTACCAATGAAGTGAAAAGACAACCCACAGATTTCGAAAAAATCTTGACAAAGAAGCACTCAGATAAAGATCTGCTCTCTAGAATTTACAAAGAACTTTTTAAAAAACATTAGGGCTGCCACATTTAAAGAATCAAGAAATGGGCATCCAAAATGAACACATACTTCTCAGAGGATGAAATTAGAGAAGAGAATTAATATATGACAAAATGTTCCACATCAGTAGCCATCTGTGAAATGCAAATTAAAACAACACTGAGATACCATCACCCCAGAAAGAATGGCTATCATAAAGAAATCAACCAACAACAAATGTTGGAGAGGCTGTGGGGAAATGGGAACCCTTCTCTACAGCTGGTCAGAATGTACATTGGTGCAATCAATCATTATGGAAATTACTGTGAAGAAGCCTTTAAAAACTAGGACTGGAAATCACATTCAAGCCAGCTATCCCCCTACTGGGAATTTTCCCAGAGGAACTGAAAATGTCATATCATAGTGATATATGTGTACCTATGTGTACAGCAGCAGTTTGTGACAGTCAAATCTGGAAACAACCAAGATGCCCATCACCTGAGGAATAGTTGAAAAAAATGTGGTATTTTTATACAATAAAGTATTACTCAGCTATAAAGAATGATAAACTCAGGCTGGCAAGATAGCTCAGCGGTCTAAAGCGCCTGCTTAGGCAAGCTCTCAGGGACCGCGGTTCGATCCCCAGCACCACATGCCATGCCAGCCCCTCCCCCCAGGGCGGGTTGAGCTGATCCCCCCCCCCGCAAAAAAAAATCCATGATGTGTAGCGAGACACTGTAATAAATAAATAAATTTTTTAAAAAAATGATAAACTCAAAGCCTTCATATATAAGTGGATGCCACTTGAAGATATACTCATAAGTGAAATAAACCAGAACCATTTGTGTAAATATCGTATAGTCTCCCTAGCATAAGAACTCAATAGAAGAAATACAAATAGAAGTGTATAACACAATTAAAAGGAAAGCAAGAACTTGAGGATTGAACAATGAGGAGAGGGCAAGAAGAAAAGTTGGGAAACATTAACAGGGGCAAAGCCATACATTTATATGCACAAGATGGTTAAGGCAATGATCCTCAGAAACATCAGCTGGTTTTTGAATCTAGCAGTTAATTGGTAGGATTCTCACCCTAACTATATATGCTGATATCTGTGAACTAAGCAACTGCACTGAAGATAGCAATGTGAAGGGTCATGCTTGGAATGCCTGTCATTCTGGCCTTCTAAATACATACTGCTTCTCATAACATACCAATTATTGCCATAATGTCTCTCAAGTAAATGTTTAAGAAAAAAAAACAGGGTAATAAATAAAAAAAGAGACAAGAAAAAAAATGTCACAGGACTGTCCTGCTACAATGCTGTATATGGTTAGATTTCTAAATTTCTGTGTAAAAATATGTATATATTCATATTTTTACAACTTTTTTTATTTTTTTATTTTTTTCTCCATAGTCTGTAGGGACTTTAACATATTAATACTTGATGGAAAATACTTTTTTCCATGTTATGCCTAAGATGTTTGATATTCGGACAGATAGTGAAGCTAAACCCAACTTCATATGTTGCAGGGTAATAATAATCTTCTTTTTGGAGGGTTAACAACCTAAATTTGCAGACTAAAAACTTAGAGAAAAAGGAGGACTGCAAGGACAGCCAAAATTCTGGCCCTAGCCTTTCAAGGTAAGTGAAGACTCAGTACATAAGAGAACCTGAACTGTAACATCATGTACTCATCATGTAACTCAGTTGTTTTCCAGATTTTCTGATCAAAGGAGATTATGGGGCCACAGAGCAAAATGATCAATGATACAGAGTGTGCCTAAGGAGAGTCACATGGAGAAAAAACAATCTCTCAGTCTTTCACAGAGAGTAAATTAGTCAAGCAATGGCTGTGACTCATCCACAAGGCGGACACTGACAAAGGATCTACAAACTGCAATACAAGGTTTCAGGATAAATCCTGAGGGGACTTGACTGACTTTATAAGATACAAAAGTTATATTTCTTGTTAAATGGATCTTGCTTTATCTTGTTCTTAACCATTCAGCAGAAAAGTATAAAATCAAGGTATAAAAAGTAAAGCTACATTAATATGCTGAGCTATGAAAAGCTCAAGTCAACAACTTCTGACATTGGCAGTTCTATGGATAACCCACTACTATTAAGGAAAACTGGACTATATTGGATTCCTTTGTTGAATTCACACATTTACAATATTTAATTGGCAATGGAATACCCTTCTCTAACAAAACTAAACAAAAAAAAAAAAAGGAATACAAAGGAAGGACCAATACATATCTATATATACAAAATAGATATGCAGCTACTTTCTCTTAATTCAATGAGAAGAAAGATTTGTATGAATAGTATTTGGACAGGATATCATGTCTTTTACTATGAATAACCACTAAGAAGATAACAATATGCAATGTATTAATTATTGAAATTGTCCTATTAATGTTCTCAAACTGTTTCATTGTTATTTGTTTCTCAATAAAATTAATAAAAAAAGATTATAGAAAAAAAAAGTAATAAATTTTTTAGAAAAGCTTACCTTAAGTCCACAATTATCAAGTATATCCTAAAAGAAATGCAGTTGATAGCAATGGGAAAATGTTTTTAAAAATTCAAAAATAAAACAATGATATATTAATTGATACAAAGGTTCTTTCATTTATCTGCACTGTGTTTCCTCTAACCCTAACTAGACAATTTTGAGTTCACACATAAATCATTTAAGAAAAATGAATAGAAAAATAATCAGTAATACAAAAATACTACACCAGCAAAAACTAAACATCTTGTAAGAACAAGCATAGCAAAAAGAAAAATTATACAAATAATTTCAAAAGACAATCTACAATGTATAAATTTTTCTCTCTTTAAAATTCCCTTAAAAGAATGTATATTTTCTACTGTCATGAGATCAGGTAATTTGTCTGTACAACTTACTGATGAGCCCCCCAAAGCCCCTGCAAAGTGTGTGCCATTTAGCAGTCATTCCCCATATATTTGTAAAATAGATCTCAATGAATGTGGAAAAGCAGGCAATCACAACTAAAAAAATTATTAGATGTTTCTACTGAAATTGAGGAACATTTTCCTTCTTTTAAATATACTTAACCTATCTGTCTTCTTGTCACTAGCTATGTAATCATCTTTAAAATCACCCTTTAAAAATAGCCTAAAAGGAGCTACTTCCTGACTTCATTATTTCAGGACACATTAGGAAAAAAGAAAAAGAAAAAAAAGTCCACCACAGCTAGATAGCTCAGTGGACTAAAGCACCTGCTTAGGCAGAGTGCAGTGGCCAGGGTTTCATCCCAGGAATGCTATGCCAGCCATGCCCCCAGGACATGCTGAGATGGTGACTGAGACTGGGCATGGTGGTGCGTGCGCATCTATAATCCCAGCACTTGGGAAGCTGAAAACAGGAGAATCACTACAAGTCTAATCTATGTAGTGAGATCCTGTAGACCCCGTTCTGAGTATATTAAAAAAAAGAAGAAAAAAAAAAAATCCAGGTGCATCAGATAGCAGGCTCTCACTAATCAGCCAATAACTTCATATATGATTGCTTCCTCATCCATGTGGATGAGTCACGGCCAATGCTTGACCAGTTTGCTCTCTGTGAGAGCTTGAGAGAAAATTTTCATCCACATGGATGACACAGACTAAGGAACTACAGAATAATGTACAGGACTACAAGATAAATCCTGAGAGGACTTCACTGACCACATAGGAAATATAAAGTTCATGTGTTGGTATATAAGTCTTGATCTATCTAGGTCTTAACCATCCAGCAGAAAAGTATAAAAATGAAGTATACATCGTGAGCCCATAATATTAAGCTGAGCTGTAAATGGATATGGTCGACAATTTCTTTGAATAACTCGCTATGGTTGTAGAATTCTGGACTGTGTTGGATTATGGTGTCCAGTTCAAGCACCTAAGTTACTTGAATGTCAATGGAGTGCCCACTTTTGCCAGGTGTAGACAGAGGAAGGGGTGTAGAAAGAAAAAATCATGATATGTGTGTATTGACAGTACAGTTGGGATAGATAACGCTGTACTTCTACATAATTCTATGAGAGGCAAGATCCGCACTAATGGTGGTTGGACAGGATATTATGTCGGCTTCTAGTACTACGGTCATCCACTAGGTAAATAATTATTGAATTTTTGATATAATTCAGGTATAAAAAAATAAGAAAAGTAAGCAGCTACACTCTTAATTCACTGATAAGAGATATCTGCTAAAATAATATCTGTAAATATAATATCATGTATGCACCTTGTACAATACCAAAACGTTATGAAAACAGTTTGCAATGTATTAATTCATCAAATCTGTATGGTTGTCTTGAAACTGTCTGATTGACATTTGTATTTCAATAAAATAAAAAAAAAAGGATTGCTTCCTCAGAATAGAGAAATGTAAGTTCTGTTATTAGTCCTCACCTAATTTATGGTTCTTTTCACAGAAGCTTGAAAAACTAAGGCATAAATGAAATGTTCATTTGATTTAGTTTTTATTCCATTTAGCAGTACTAAACTTGTCTTTATTTCAAAACTCATGTCTATTTCAAAACTCTTATCTAGTTTTATTCCATTTAGTACTAGTAAACTTGTCTTTATTTCAAAACTCATGTCTATTTCAAAACTCTTATCTAGTTTTATTCCATTTAGTACTAGTACACTTGTCTGTATTTCAAAACTCTTGTCTAGATGTAAAGTGTTCAACAGATGATACACAGTTTTGAAATATTTAGAAAGAGAAGAAAATTAAGTGGGAAAAGATATCCAGAACTCTCTATACTGTAGAAAAATATAAAATCTTTCTTCAGAAAAGCTTCTGTAAGACACTCATTATAAAAATAGAAAGAGTAAAGACAGCTGTAAAACTAAAGCTTATAAACAATGCAAGGTATTCTAATATTTTCATCCCATTCTCCATCTCTACAATTTAAGTAGCACTATCCCAACTACTCACTGCACTACTTTTTACCAGGTCAAACCACATTAATTTTAAGAAAAACACTATGTTGTATTTTAAAGTTTAACTATTTTTTTTCAAATCAAATTATTTTAACAGATTCAATAATACATTGCATATTGTTTTCTTAGTGGTTATTTGTTGTACAAGGTGCAGACATGATATTCTTTTTACAAATACAATTAGAGCAGATGCCTTTATTCACTGAATTAAGAGAATGTAACTGTGTATCTATCTTCTTTTTTTTAAGGCTGAATTATAGTACAATTTCAATAGTTAATACTTTTTACATTGTTATCTTCCTAGTGGTTATCCATAGTACAAGAAGCAGACAGGATATCCTGTCCAAACACTATTAGTGCAAATCTTTCCTGTCGTAGAATTACACGAGGGTAGCTGCATATTTATCCTATTATGTATATACAAATACAGAATGGTACTTCCTTTGTACCCCCTTTTTTTTTGTTTAGTCCTGTCACAGATGGGTAGTCTATAAGTGAGGCATGATCAGCTTCTGACCCAAGAGTTAAGATAAACTTTAGTTAATACCAAAAGTGATATGATCTCACCAAAAGGGAGAAACCAATGACAAATCATGTATTTGCAAAGGAGATAACTTACAAAATATTTAAAGAATATCCACATCTCAACAATTAAAAAAAAAACTAAAAACAAATTCAACGGAAACTTTCTCAAACTGTGAAATTAAACTTAAGAACATGAAATAATTCTAAACATCACTATTTAGGGCAATACAAAATTAAAATCCCAATGAAAGAGCACTTGATATTCAGTAGGATGACTATTATCAAAAGTGAAAATACTGCTAATGGAAATATAAAATGCTACAGCTAACTGTGGAAGTAAGTAACAGTCCTCAAAAAGCTAAACATAGTACATGATCCTGCAATTCCATCTCTATGGATATAATCAATAGAAATAAAATCAGAGATTAAGGTGAGCACATGTTCACAGAAGCATAACTCCCATTACCAAAATGTTGGAGGATCCTAAGTGTTCACTGGTGGATAGTTTAATAAATGAAACAATGGAATACAAATAAAATTCAGCCACACAAAAGAATTCCGAATGAATAAATACTTAAGGAATGTAATTCTGATACATGCTTACAACATGGATAAATCTTCAACATGCTAAGTGAAATGAGCTGGATTAAAAAGGAAGGATGATGATTCTACCTATATGTGTGTCTAGAATAATGAGATTTATAGAGAAAAATATAGTAGTAAAGCTGAGAAAGGGAAAAATTGAGAGCTAATTTTTTAATGATATGCAACAGTTTGAGAGATGAATGGTAGTTATACAACAATGTGAATATATTCACTACTGAATTTTATGGTTAAAATAGAAAATTTATGTTATGAATGCTTTACTGCAATTTTAAAGCACTATGGTACAGTTGAAAGATCTTAACTTAAGAAAGATAGAATCAAAATGAAGTGCTGATAAACTTCCTAAACAAGTAATTTGACCTTTCTGGGACTCAAGTTTTCTCATCTTTGAGATAAGACTGGAATAGGTGATGCTAATATGGCATTTTTGTTTTTGTTTTGCTTTATTTTTAATTCGAAGTATTCTTTGAAAGGATATATTGGATATTAGAACAGATAATGCTGAAAATTCACCCTAGTACCACTAGTATGGAGATAAAAGAACATATTCCACACTATGTGTTAGTAGTTTTAAAAACAGTTTTAAGAAAATGTTAATCACAACATCAGGTAATTAATATTAGCAGATATAGAAAGAAAAAAGAGCATTAAAAGTATTCACGTCTAGATTTGTGGCCCCTATCAAACTGTGATATTATTTAAAACAGGACAGTGAAGTGCACCATATGTTAAATCCTCAAGACAAATAGCACAATGCCAATCATAATATGAGTAACCAAAAAAATGTTTAAAGAATGGCATTTAATCTCCCTAACAACCAAAGTTGAAGGAGGAAAATGGCAGAGGAACAATAAAGAAATGCACATAAACTTTAGGAATTTAAATTTTAAACTGAAATCACAAGAGTATGTAAAATTACCAATGTTCAAAAATTGGACTACTGCACAGCAACAAGAGCAAACAATCACAAAAGTACATTCCACAGTTCATAAGGATGGCACACACATTAATCTGAGCAAACAAAACTAGTCAAAGAAGAACATATGTCATATTCCTTTATCTATTAATTACAATAACATTCAAACTAATCTGTTACATCAGAAAAAGACAGAAGACAGTGATTAACCTCAGATAAGGTAGAGGGAGAGGCTTTGAGAAATTGGTAATATTTTATTTACCAGTGAGGAATAATAATTAAATGATATAATATAGATGTTCTATTGGAAAATAAAATTCAGTCTTCACACTGATTTTGATTTAATTCAAGTACTGTATAATTATTTTCTCTGGTATTTTATTGATTTCAAACCACACTTAGCAACACACTTCACTTTACCAAATTGTATATTTGTTATTTTCAAATTAAAAATTGATAAAAATTATTAAAACATTTTTAAAGAAATGAAAAGCAGGCCAATGAGATAGCTCAGTGGAAAAAGCACTTGCCTGGCAATCCCTGGTTCCACCAGAAGAAGAAAGAGAAAGAGAGAGAGAGAGAGAAGGAGGACGGCAGGGAGGGAAGAAAGGAGGGGGTGGACAGACAGAAATGAAAAGCAATATAATTCTGTAAACCATAATAAACATATCACTGGAATAATGTACAAATGGTTTTATCTAGAACAAGTAAAGTGTTAGCATACTGTCCAACTCATGTGTTCTTTTAAATGTCTGCAGACATACTTCAGATCGTATGTGACAATACTTGCAGTAAACCCCACATATCCTTAAAATAAACCTCATGCATTTAAACATTTAATATTTTTCATATAAAGTGAACAATTCATTTTGGAAATTTTGAACGCTTTCATGAAATTAAGAATTTTCCAAAGAGAATTATTAAAATTATTTTAGTCTTATAAATAATAAGTAACTCAGCACATAACTGAGATGAAAGTGTAGATATCCTCATTAAAATTAATGCTGACAAAAATAAATAAATAAATAAATAGAATTAATACTGACATATCAGCTGTGACAAATCCATGGTATTTCTTATAAATTAGAATATCAAATATGGCATA
>PVKA01045964.1:0-15222 GCA_004027165.1 Ctenomys sociabilis | reverse complement strand
CAATTGAAAATGCCCATCAACCTAGAATTGGATAAAAAGATGTGTTTTTTTAAATATAATGGGAGTACTACCTAACCATAAACAAAGATAAACCCAAGACTTTCATAGGTAAATTAATGCAATCTAATACCGAATTCATAAGTGAAATATATGAGACCCCATATACATAGACATCATATTGTCTCCCTAATGTAATAAAGTGAATGAGTAAATAAGATCCAAAATGTGCAATAGATACTATGAATGGGAAGAAACTGTTCAAAAGAAAAGAGAAACTGAAGGGAGAAAAGAAAAGGGATATGTATGTGTATATGTATATGCATATGGTATATATATGTATATGTATATGTATGTGTGTGTGCATATATATATATATACATATATATATATATGCACACACAGGATAATACAGTTATACAACTAGTTTCCTTTAGTTTATTAATAGAGAAGATTTATGTTAATATCATTTGGACAATATTTTATGTCTATGTCTTATACTCTGAATAATTATTAAGATAATACTGAATTTTCAATTATTGTTATTCTTCTTAACCTTATTTGAAACTGTTTTATTATATTTCTGTTTTTCTTATTCTGTTTACACAGCCAAGTTATCTCCACAGCCTCAAATCATGAGATTAGCTGAGTGGTTCAAGAAAGATTTGGTGTTATTCAGAGAAAAAAAAAAAAAAACACAGCAAAACAATGTCAGCATTAACTGCTTCTTTCCATACACCAGCAGAAGTGCACAGTATAGTTGTCCAAACAATCCTGTTAACATACATAGATAAATATATTCCCCCTACTCCTGCTCCTGTCCTTAACTCAGTAGCTCTTCCCTTTCGAAAGTTCATTCCCTTTTACCAGTGTCTGTTGTACTCTTCAGATTACATTTTCTCTTTCAGGTTCTCACACTAAGGAGACTATATGGTGTTTGCACGTGTGAGTATGCATTCCCTCATATAAAGACATAGCTGCAGACCATCTCACCATTGTTATACTCTTCCCCTATCTTAAGGGAGTGTGAATTGATTGGTATGTATATAGTATCTTGTATGGCATTGATTTGCACACTTTTAAACTTTAAATGAATGACACTCTACTATACATGTCTTTCTTTTTATTGTATTTAGTACAGGGTCTAAAGGGTCTTATTACACAGAACAGACTCAGAATGATCCTCTTGTTTTCAGCCTCCCCAGAGCTGGGCTTACAGGCGTACACCACCATGCCCAGTCTCATTCTTCCTTGCAACACACCCCCAACACCAGGGTGGAGCCAGCACAGCAGGCCTGGGGATCAGACGCTAGACCCTGTGTCTGCCTAAACAAGTGCTTTAGTTCACTGAGCTATGTGGCTGGCTCTATGTGTCTTTCTATATCTTGTTATATCATGTTTTGGTCGATTATCTGTCTTGTTATATGCAATTTGAATCCATTAAAATTTTCTATTGTATAAAGAAAAGAAAGATTTGGTATTATTCATGAATTTTCTTGGTAAATGTGAATACTATACAAAGAAAACAAGTATTTCCACTGGATTGTCACTTAGCTCTTTTGCCAAGGCCAAAGCACTGGCTCTTCTAAAAACATTAATCTTTACATTTGATATTTTATCTTTTCTTGTCAAGAAATTAGTTTCATGCTCTCTAGAGAGGGTAGTAAATTTGATGAATAAAAAATGACAAATGTCTGGGAAAGGACATATGCAGAAAACATGAGGTTATAGTATAATTCAGGCTGTGGACTAGAATTTATAAACATGATTATTTGCTTTATCATAATCATAAAGGTGATAACCATGCCTAAAGCTATATACTACTGTCTCTCTGAGTTCTATTCTGGACTCTGTCATTCGATGAATTTGATGGTAGCATAACTTTAATTACTTACTTTACATATCTTTCTCCCCATTTCAAAATATATAAAATAGACATCATAGTAAATATGACATGAAATTATGTGAGCATTAAATGGGATAATATACATTCTTCAAACAGTGACTGGCAAATTTGGGGCTCAACTGAGTTTCATGATGTTGCAGTACAGGTTCTCCTATGTCCTGAGTCTTCGCTGACCTTGATAGGCTAGACCCAAAATGTTGGCTGGCCTTGTGGCTCTTCTATTTCTCCAACTCTTATTTGTGAACTTAGGTTGTTAACCATCCAGAAGAAAAGCTGATTAGTATCCTGCAGCATATGCCATTCACTTTGCCTTATCTCAATTGATTTTAGTTGTTGTACATTTCCTTTTGAGCTCCAAATTTTCTGAAAAAGGAGATTATGGAGCCACAGAGGAAAGAGACTGAAATGTAAATGGCTATGGTCGACAACTTCTTTGAGTAACTCACTATTGTGGAATGCTGGACTGTGTTAGATTGTGTTGTCAAGTTCAAGCACCTAGGTTAGTCGAATGACAATGGAGTGCCCACCTTTGGCATGTGTAGACAAAGGAAGGGGTATAGAAAGACAAAATCATGATGTGTGTGTATACATAGTACAGTTGGGATAGATAACGCTGTGCTTCTGCATAATCCTATGAGAGGCAAGATTTGCACTAATGGTGGTTGGACGGGATGTTATGTCAGCTTCTAGTTCTGTGGTCATCCACTAGGAAAGTAATTATTGAATTTTTGATATAATTCAGGTATAAAAAATAAGATAAGTGAACAGCTACACTCTTAATTTACTGATAAGAGACATCTGCTATAATGATGTCTGTGGGTATATTATCATGTATGCACCTTGTACAATACCAAAACAGTATGAAAACAGTTTGCAATGTATTAATTTATCAAATCTGTCTTGTTAAGGTGTCTTAAAACTGTCTGATTGAGGGCCGGGCGTGGTGGCGCATGCCTGTAATCCCAGCACTCGGGAGGCTGAGGCAGGAGGATTGTTGTGAGTTCGAGACCAGCCTGAGCTACAAAGTGAGCTCGAGGCCAGCCTGAACTGCATAGTGAGACCCTGTCTCAAAAAGACAAAAAGAAAAACAAAACAAAAAAAAAACCCAAAAAAAAACTGTCTGATTGATATTTGTACTTCAATAAAATAAATAAAATTAAAAATATAAATAAAATAAATAAAAAGTTCACACACACACAAAAAAACAGTGACTGGCATGTAGTAAGATCTCATGAAGCGCTTATTGCTCTTGTAATGATATCTCTTTATAATAATGTGCTACAAATAATTGTTTTGTATAATACCAAAAGTATTCTGGAACAGCTTATATGAACCTTAAAAGACAATTACCTCTTCAATCCTGCAATTTCACTTTCAAATAACTGTTGCATATATTGTTACATAAATTTTTGCACACCTTATTACATCTTGATATGTAGTTTTGAAAGATATGTGTATGTACATATGCTTGGAGAAATGTCTGGAGTGTAAATATGTGAACAGTCACGGTTCCTGAGTTTTTGATCATTTTTATGACCAAGCTTATTTATATTCTAGTCATTTTTCTAAATAAGCAGCTAGTATTTGTCTATTTTTAAACAATGATTAAAACTTTTTAAAAAATATTCATCCTCACTTGGCAGAGGGTTTGGATACTATTGAGTGAAGTTCAGGTTGGAGATGGGGTACTTTCCATTCTCCACAGCCATCTGGGGACAGACTCTCATTTAGATCATTGAGCTTTACTTTCTGCAGCGCCTAGCTGTGTCAGTTTCATCTATGAATGAGTATGGGTTTGCATAAATTAAACCTTCTGGATGTGTGCCACTTTCTTGAAAAATGGAATGTGATAAGTGTGGAGGAGGAAAGGAATGGGAATATTTGCCTTTGTTTTATGGCTCCCTCTTCTTGTTAATGCTCATTCAGGGCTGCTTTGACTGCAGATTCATTGTGGTTTGGTAATTTTCATGGTTTTTTTTGTTTTGTTTTACAATGGAGAAACAATCTGAGCGGCATTTTCTTTTGCAAAAAAAAAACACTTCTTAGGAAAGCTATGCTGGATAGCCAAATCACAGCTATGTGATGTGTGGATGGTAGAATCACAGAACTTTCTGGTGAAAGGTGTCCCTAAGAACTATCAGTCAAGTTCTATGCAGCCATTACAGACCATGCTGACTTTTTGATGACCAAAAAGCTTATGTTCTTTTTGTAGCTTATATCATGAAACTAATAATTTATTCACATTTTCAACTTATAAATTTAATTTTTTGTGGCATCGAGGATTGAGACAAATTTAAATTTTTTCAAATATTTTGAAAACCAGAACTACATTTAAACTATTGGTGCTTTTAAAATTATTCTTATTTTTTATATCCTCCATTCCTTTGGTAGGTGTTCAGAATGCCCTCACACAGAGCAAAAATCATTAAATTAAGCCAAACCTCTCTCCCTGTAAGCATCTTTCCTTATTAGGTTAATTTTTGAGCCAGTAGTGAGTTCCAGGAAACACACAAACTCATGTCATATGCCCTCTCATGAAAAGAGGAACTCAAGATCTAGTAAATCTGTGGTTAAGTGGGAACTGGATTGATTTACCCATCTAGCCATTAAACAAATATTTAGTGAACATCTCTTATGGCCCAGCTATTGGCTTAAATTTTGTAAGAAACAGTAGTGAGCTGTAACTTACAGTTTAATCAGAAGAGGCAATAAACACAGTTTGAATGCCAGGTATAATGCTGTGAAGAATACAAAATGAGGAATGGGGATGCTTCTTTAGAAAGGGTGATCAGGGTAGAATTTTTGAGGAGATGACACCCTAGCTGATAGCTGAGTGCAAGCTGAATGATCACAGAAAATTCTAGAGCTGAAATTCATAAGGAGGGAATGTAATGTAGAAACGCATAAATGAAATAATTTTATGGCATCTATTTTCAGAATTTGTTGAAAATAAGGACAGAAACTCTTCTTTGAGGAAGAAGAGATGTTCATGGACACATAATTAGCAGGAAACATCTAATGGCCAATATAAAAATCAAGAGATGTAGTAGTAGTAGTGTGTAGCCAGTTTGCAGATGACTCAGAATGCCATAGTGCAATGCTTACTCTCAGGAACAAAAATCAGCGGTTGGAACTTCCTATTTTTTGGTGGTCTCAGGTTTTCTGCTTCAGAGATGACTCAATCCTGAGTCCATGTTATCTCTTCTACTTTCCCTATTACTTCATTGCACCTGACAGTGGGACTGAAGCATCTAGAGGAGCTCTATGTTTCACTGAGTACAATTTTAAAGCCACAAACCTGGATGCTTTAAAGGCCTGCCCTAGCAGGAAAGTAGTTTTGTTCATCAGCATGAAAGCCTAAACCAATGATAGGGAAAAAAAGGGAAAGATATAGTAAACTTAGCCAAACTTAAGAAAATAGAATAAACTTCAAGCAAATAGAGATATGGTAATTTATGACCTCCCCTATCTGTCTTTTAGATGCCCCTTCTTGTTTCAATACCCCTGAAAGATCAGAATAAATAGTATCTCAGAGCACAAAGCTGTAAACTGAGTATCTTAGAGCCACAAGATCAGAGCTGCTATAGGAAATAGGCTTTGGGTTTCCCAATCTTACTACAGACCAATTGTGGTGATATAAAATGTCCAACTTCTTAGAAAAGACACAAAAATAGAACCAAAGCTATCACTTTAAGTTGTTTTCTCCTCTGGGAGACAATAGAGTATAACAGCTAACAAATGGGGTTCAAGAAGCAGCAGCTTGTATTCCATTCTAACTTCTTCACAACAATCACCTTGGGAGAGTACTAAAAATTCTCTGAATTTGATTATTGGGAATTCTGCCTCTTCATACTTTTATCATGAAAAATCATATGAAATAATAACATTTGAGGTGTTTGTATAATGCCCACTAGAAAATAAGGACATGGTACATGTTAGATATTATTAGCTGCATATGTTAAGGTGCTCTAGCTTTTTTGCTGTTCAAAATGTGGTCCTCTGAACAGGAGGACCAACATCCTTTTCCATCTCATTAGAAATGCACAGTCTCAGGACCTACCATAGACCCACTTAATTGTAATCTGTATTTTAATGAGATCTATGTGTGATTCAGATGTACAATGTGGTTTGTGATGCACTGGCCTATAAACATGCAAGACAAACAGAACAAGTCTTGAATGATGGTGTTTTGTGGACAGTTAGGGAGGCATTAGAGAGCCTTCCTGATATTCTTCAAATCACACTATGTAACCAGTTAAATTCTCAAGATTGACTTTTGTAAGTGAAGTGCTTGACTACCTCCAAAGAGCATGCTCAACTTTCTTGTTTCTTTTCTAATTATTTTCAAAAGAGAATAAAAAATGATAAAAAAGACATTAGAGATGATATAGACTTTCACTAAACAAAATCATAGGATTTCAATAACCATTGTTGTATTGCCTAATGTTATCTTCAAATCAGTTGTGTACATTACCTAATATAAATATTCAAAATTTGTAAAAATAAGTTATAAGAAATTAAAAAGGATAAGAAAAAATTAAGCACTGACAACTCCTTTCAATAAACGAGCAGAAATCAGCAGTACAATTTCATTTTTCAAGTCTCAGCTCAAACACCGTCTCCTCAGCATAGCCTTTCCTGAGACAACTGCCTTACTTCTTACACATTTGTGAAACTGAAAATGTAACCACCCTTTGTCTTTCTTGTAACTCCGAAGTGGTTTTTATATCAGCATTCAAACACACACATCATAACTCTGAACTGCCTTCTGTATCAGCCCAAAATACGTGTAGCAGGCTTGCAATATACATGCAGACTGCCACTCAAGTGGGGTAAAAACGTTCTCTAGAATTGGGTCAAACTACTTGAAGAACTTCCAACGTTGCTGGGTATGGAAGAGAAGGACCACAGGGGCATGATTCCTTGTGCTAATTGAAAGAATTTGCCTTCTCTTTCTGATTGCACTGCCATCTGATTCTACATCCTTTCATCCCAAATTTTGGTTTCTGGTGCCCCGGTTGTTTTCCCTCCTCCTTTAAATTCTGTACATTTTGTGTGCTTGGTGCAAGCAATTAAGAAACAGAAATGCTTTGTCGGGCTCATGTCTATCTCCATAATAGCTGTCATCCTACCTGGATGCTGCATTGCTATATCAACAAGGCAAATTCAGATCTTCTCCACAGGGGCTTCACATCTTCCCAGTCTGTTCCAAGTATGATATGAATATGCCTTACTTCTTTTGTGATTTCTCCCAAGTCCCTCTGCTATCTGTGTTGTCATTCTTGTCTTTTTCCATATTTGCATATTCCCTGTTTCAGAAATACCCATCCCATTTTTAAGCAGTCAGGAACCTTCCTTTAAATTTGTACTGAGTTCTTTTCACTCGTGGTTTATCCTAAAATATCATGCTTTATTTGAATATAAATTTGGGTCATTGTGTCAGAATATCCCATACATAAAGCAACTGCAACACAAAAATGTTATAAATAATTTTGCTTCTGTATGGATCATGTACAGACATTTTCTTGCCATTGTTACATAAGCAATATACTATAATAGCTATTTACATAGCATGTATGTTTTAAGTATTATGAAGAATTATTTAAAGGGTAGGTGAGCACATACCCAAATTATATATAAGCACTACACCCTTTTATATAAAAGACAAGTATGTTGGGATTTTGATATCCATGGAGAAGAGTGTTTTGGAATGAATTCCCTCTGGATACTAAAGAACAATTAAATGAAGTTTTTGGTATTTGAAAAATCTTTTCTTCCTTGATAAAATCTCACTCATAAAACTATTGCCCAACACACCTTAACATTTTTGGAACATGAGAGTCTTCCTGCATCAGTCTGTGGGCATCCATGATTCTCTTCTGCAGGAGGCACTTTGTTCTTTGGCAGAACTAGAGACTGACCTCAGGCCCTTATGCTTGCCAGGGAAGTACTTATTTCACTGAGCCATCTCCTCGGCCCTTCCAAGTGGCACTTTGAAATTGAAAAAACAAAGCATGTAGAACTGTGAAAGACCCCCATTAGGTTGAATACAGTTATCAGAGTATAAACATAAATTCATAGTGAAAAACACCTGCATTTTATTAATGGATCAAGGAGATGTAGTGTGAGTCCTATTAATCATATTTAATTCCGAGGAATAGATTATGGCAGTTATACACTTGATATAACTAAAGTAAAGTTACTTTGACATGAAAACTTTTGTGATTTCTAGTAATGATAAAGTCATACCTACTTGTCTTTACTGTGCTTTTTTTTACCTCTATGCATAAACGTAAGTGGTAATTTTTGGTGAGTGATTAGTGAAAATTAAGATACATTTTTGTCTTTTGGGTACTTTAAGCTTATTGGAACAATTTAGATATGCATAATAATCACATTCATCATAGGGAATTTGTACCTGTGCATAATACATATTGATGCGTCTTTTTTTCCCATTTCTCTGCCTTTCCCTCAAATCCCCTCCCCCTCCTTATTTACAAAGCATTTTTTTTTTGTTTTATCCATTTCACAGGTACCTTAATTTTAGGTCTAAATTAGAAAACCTCGTGGATAAGAGTAACAGTCAATCTGACAGTAAAATCTAAGCAATAATATTCACCCTTCCCTAAACATTGAAAATCTATGGTTTTCAGTCAAGCCTACGACATTAAGACTCCTAGAGATTGAATGATAGGTCAAATAATAGTTTTGGTTAGTTGGGTTTTTTTTTTTTTTTTTTTTTTTGTACAGTGTCTCACTATGCAGCCCACATTCATAGTGATCCTCCTGCTTTCTGCTTCCCTAGTGCTGGGATTATAGGCATGGGCCACCACGCCCGGACTCCATCATCTGCTCAGTGCACCTGAAGGTGTGGCATGTGGAACCAGGGATCGAACCCTGGTCCCTGTGCTTACTTAAGTAAGCACTTAGTATGCTGAGCTATACTGCTGGCCCTCAAATAATAGTTTTGAGATGACTGTAGCTATTGCAATATTTACCAGGACTACTTTGTTTTCTTATCTGTCTTTTTCACTAGACCAAGAAGCCAAGATTTTCTTTTTGTCATCTTTATCTCTAAGGTGCTAAACATGACTCATGACAGGCACTCAATAACTCTGCAGTAAATGAATACCTAGATGAACTATTCTTCTCCGTAAGTCTACAGATGTAGAAGACAGCTGAGCCATCATTCATTGAGCTCCTTTTTATACTAACTGTTGCAAGCTCCCCATCAGAGACTTGGCCATTCATCTTAGCTCCAATACACTGCAACCACCTGCTTGAATTCCACTTTCTTCAAATGGACAAGCATAAGCACACAGAAATCACTGTAGGAAAAACCTTGGAAGGATTGGCAACTGCCACTAAGCACTTGTAATCTCTATTCACTGAATATATGACTATGATGCTCTTCCCATATGACGGCATTAAACAGAGGGCTGCAATACAAATGCAAGTAAGCATTGACATCATTTATGTCAAGGGTAGTGCTCTTTGAGTTGTATTCTGCATCCACTTGGATTCTTGGAGAGTCCTCAGAAGCTGACATAAGTAGATGTGTAACTCAGGGATCTTATATTGAGTTACATTTTTGAAAGCATGTCATAGATAAGCAGTATTTCCAACCCACCTCCCTACTGGAAGACCCTAAAAATGATAGTGGTGCTAGGCTCAACCTCTCAAACATCTACTTCTTGGAATTGCAAAAAAAGAGTTTATATGGCAAGAATTAGTCTACAGAAAAGTCCTTCTTACCCTTATTCAGGAAAGGACATTGGAGAAGACAAAGTCCCTATACCTTTGGATATCTGGGCATTTGCACCATTCTGCCTTTGATAGAAGAAGAAAAAAAATACTGATGGACAAAAGGAGAACAGCTGTGTGTCCTCTGTCCCTAGATGAGGGGCCCAGCCACAGGCTCTACAGGAAGGAGATGTGGATTTTGCAAAGAATGGAATTTCCTGAGTGGTTATGCCACAGACGCCAAGCTGATGCCTTTGCCCTGGCACTCTGCTTCCCTCCCCTGCCTCCTAAGTGAGGTGGCAAAGAGAATCAGGAATGCAACCTCTCTGAGGCCAAAATGTGGTTAGTTCCATTGATGGCTGAAAATCAAGACCTAAATCTTTAATACAGAATGCTGCCCTTTTTAGTTGGAGAGTGTAAACTGCACGAGAAAATAATATGGGGCCTGTGAAGACTGTGCTTGGAAACATATGAGACACTTGATGGGAAAACATTTTCCCCCAGAGCTGCCTTCTCCCGGATTGAATTACTTTGTTTGCTCTTAAAGGGAAATGTGGTAACAGAGAATTTGAATTTTGTTGGCTAATCAAGCACCTTCTTTATGTAGCTGCCCTACTCCAAGCCTTGGTAACATTCAGCCAGTGCTGATGGCCTGGTCTGAATGGGGAGGGATGAGGTAGGTAAGAATATAATTTGAGCAAAGTCTGACTTGTGTGTATTATGAGAGGAACTGATTGTTTTTCATTCATTCATTCATTCATTCATTCATTCATTCAACTATTTTCTGAATATAAACTATGCATTAGACACTGCATAACATGCTAAAAATACAAGGGACACAGGCCCAGTTTCAGCTAGATTGGAGAATGAACAAGTTATTATATCTTTGTTATATTTTAGTTTCTTCATTGATAACATTGGATTAATATGATTAGTTAAATCTCAGGGATACTTAATTGAAATATTTTGCTTTTTAAATTAAAAACAGACTTCTGGTACTAACTTATATATTTAAAATCTTATAAATGTTTCAGATAAAAATTTAGTATTAGGAAATAGGACAGGAGAGATTCAGAGATTGCTACTATAAGTAACAACTTTACCCATAGGAATTTGCCTTTAGACTGAGTTTTGTAAGATCATGTCCAGTTTGTTAGGCATCCTCAATTTTATAATTCAATTTACCTTTGTGTCTCAGTGCTTCTCAGAAGTGAGGATATTAGTATTTGGTAATTAGTTGGTTTTTCCTAGGATGAAGGTCCTTCCACCTGTAAGGCCTCTGGGCCTTCCCTTAATCACAGTCAGCTCAAGAAACCTCCCTTCTTCAGAGCCGCTTTTTGTTGAGCAGAAGTTAGGGCAACACTCTCTGAACTATCTTAGGGGAGTTTATGCCTTTGTCGGCTTACATATATCCTACAAAACCAGAAAACGGACAATGCATTGTACTTAATTCTGAGGCTAGCCACGATCTTTACAACTTTACAAAGATCTGGTAACAAAACTGAGGTGCAATTAACTATCACTATCTTGAATACTTTTGATTTGTATGTTTGAAGATGAGTGGAACTTTCATCCTTGTGTAATACATGTTAACACAAGAAGTAGACTATTAATTATACTGAAGGCTTCTGTGGCTTCATAGTTATTTTTGTATAATTTCATTATCTATTTAAAATTCCAATGTGGGTTAGGATTAGTTAAGTGGTAAACCCAACCCAAGGATTACTGAATGGTGATTAAGGTTACAAGATCTCGAGTCAAAGTTATTGTATTCTTAGTCCTAAATTTGATACAACTTACCTGTGAGATCTTTAGCCAGTCATTTCAGCTCTCAGAACCTCCATTTCTTTACCACTGTAATGGAAATTACAGTGAATTTCCTAGTAGGTTATAATACAGCATGATGAATGTATGGTAGATGGTAGAACTCTTTACCTGAAATCTGTGACCCTTCTTGCAGTACTTGTTCCTGTGGAATAGTTCCTTATCTCTGCCTTATTGAATACAGTCATGGATAATGCAATGGGTTTGGCAAATGAATTATAAGCATACATGTCATGTATTGCATTCAGGCAGATGTCCACGTATTAGTGCTGAGTGTTACAGTCTCATTTAGTTCTGCTATGCAACTTTAGTGTTATAAAAAGATCTTGGTCTATTAGCTTACATTCTGCAGTGAAGATAGCATGGAACAGAAGCATGACCCATTGTTGAGAGACCCAGAGCATGGACGATAGAACCCCATGATTTGCAACTGATATTTTATATTTACTTGTAAGAACAACACAGCCATACCTGTTTGGATATAGGAAGAGCTCAATAAATGTGAACTGTTATTAGTTAAATGAATTTTTTGTCTCTTTCATCCTACACAAAATTCTAAAACATCATGCTGGTAAACAATTTAGCAATTTAAATGCCTACATTGCTGCCACATAAATATTTTGGAAATTTTTTCATTAATGAAGTTGTTTTCTTAGTTGTATATCTTACCCTGTACCTGTTGTATACCTCTGTACTTGTGCATGCAAAAATAATGTGAAAATGGTCATAATTTCAAGTCTGATATAGGTTTAATACAATACCAGTCAAAATACCAACAGTAATCTTCACAGAAAATAGATAGAAATCCTGAAATTCTTAAGGAACCAGAAGAGACTCAGAATTGCATAGAAATCCTGGATAAGAAGAGAAAGCAGGAAGCATCTGAATCTCACACTTTAACTTAAATTATAAAGCTACAGGGATGTTAAAAAAGCATGCTACTAACAGAGAAACAGACATGAGTATCACTGAAAAAAGTATAGGGGAAGTAGAAACAATTCTGAGCACATTAAGCTCTTTGAACATGGCAAAGTAGTTAAAACCTATACTGAAGACAGTCTTTTTAATAAATAGAGCTGGAAGTACTGGGTTTCCATATGTAAAAGATGTAATCTAGAGCCATATCATTTATCATGTACTGAGCTCAAATAAAAATTGATCCACAAAGTATTTTCTTTTTTGCGGAATAAAAATTTCAAAACAAAATAATGGGAGAGTAACAATAATAATTTCTTATTTTTGTGTTCAATGTAGTTACTGAGTATAAGGTATGGAAATAAAAATTTGTTGAAATGATGGTATCACAAATCTTGTTTTTCAGTGAACTAAAGGAAACAAGTGGTATATAAGTCTTGTATTTATTCTCTTTCCTCTTCCTTCATTTCTTCTTTCTCCCTCCCTAGCTCTTTCCTTTTAAAAAAATTATTTCCATTTCACAATATCTGTTGTACATTTTGGATCTTGTTTGCTTTTTGAGATTCTCATACCAGGGAGAACATACGATGTTTACACACATGATTTAACTTAAAGGGTATGGATTCATGTAGCATCCATTTATATACAAATGTATAAAGCTTATCCTTCTCTGTGTCTGATCTATTGTATAAAAGATACATGTTAAAATAGAACACTTAATCTTCTGGAAGATAAAATAAGTATTATTCTTGATTGCATAACCTTAAATAAGAAATTTCTGGACAAATCCCTGTTGCACAGGAAATAGTACCAAGAATCACAAAATGGGGTCATATCATATTAGAAGGCTTTTGCACAATAAAAATAGCAAATGGAATGAAAAGACAGCCTTCAAAATGAGAAAACTTTTGCCAGCTCTTCTTTAGACATAGGGCTAATATCTAGAATACATATAGGGGCCAAGGAGATGGTCCAGTAGAATAAGCACTTGCCTGGCAAGCGCAAGGGCCTGAGTTCAATTCCCATTCATGACAGCTTTTATACTCCTCGGTATTTTTCCAGAATAACTGAAAATGTCATATCACAGCAATATATGTGAATCCATGTTTATAGCAGCACAGTTTGTCACAGCTAAATCCTGGAAACAACCCACATGTCAATCAACTGAAGAATGGATAAAGAAGATGTGGTATTTGTACATAATGGAGTATTATTCTGCTATAAAATAGGATAAGCTTGAGTCTTTTGTCTGTAAATAGATGCAGCTAAAGAACATACTCTTGAAATCAGACCTGCATGTGCAAACATCATATTGTCTCCTTAGTATAACAGCCTGAAAGAGAAAAATGAAATCTGTAAAATAGATACTGGGAAAAGCGAATGAACCTATTAAAAAAGAGTTACTGATTTGAGAAAGATAGGAGAGGGAGTGGGGCAAGATTTATCTATGTATGTAAGCAGGAGGGTTGGACAAATATATTGTGCATTTCTGCTGGTCTATGGAAAGCAGCAGTTAATGTTTTAATTTGTTTCTTCTTTTACAATTGTTTTTTCTTTTTGTCTTCCTAGTTTCTTACACATTTCATTCTTCCTATTTTACATGCATATATCTGGTAATATAAGTAACTGGTTGGAAGATACCACTATGTATTAGAACAAATACTGTGAAAAACATATTTCTTTGTTAAGTGAAATTCTGTATCACTTGTAATTTTTGTTTCAATTCTAAATTATATTCTCTTTTAAAAAACCCTACATAGCAGGGGGAAACATTTCATGTGTGGAATGGTTTATGAGAAGTAAAGTATCATCCCTGATTGTAGATCTCACATCTGAAGGGAGTCATAGAAAAAATATATAACAGAAGTAAATAATTTGTTTTAAGAAAGTAAAAATTTAAACTGTGCATATTATAAACCAGCCACCAAGAAGGGAAGCTCTTTGTGGATTACAGAGTTGTACTGATTGCTTCAGATAGAACAAACAGTAGCTACAGAATAATGTACAGCAGAGGTAAAAAGAAAGTTCCACCATTTTCACTTCACTTAAATGATAATATTCAGTGCAATTTCAAAATCTTTCCATGTTTTTGGCAGACCAGATGACTAATAGTCTCTAGAGCAAGCTCTGTAAAGGGATCACATGTGAACACAGTAAAAAACAAAAAAAATCTTTGTTAAATGTTCTTTAAAAAATCCTATCTTAATGCCCAAACTGTCAAGTTTTTAACTGACTTAGAGCATCAATTCTAGTATGAAAAACTCATAAACATCTTAGATGCTCTTTTTGTCCTGTGTTACCATAGTTACAGCAGGAAACACCTGGATCACAATTTGGAAATCTTGGGTTTGGATAGTTATTCAGTTACCTTTTGAATTTGCCCTGAAAGATAGCCTAGTTCGACTCGACTGTGTACAGCTCTCTTGCCACATGTGTCATTTGATGGAATGACATTGACACCTGCTTTTTACTGAATATTTAAACCTTTATGTATCACTGAGACAAACAGATCTATCTGGACATGCCAGAAGAATCTGTTACCAACAAAGAATATTTTTAGTTCACTTCTATGAACCAAGATAATTAAGATTCTAAACTAAGAATCAAGAGAGGATGTAAAATTTGCTTTGTCTTCCTATGTGGTCATTGAAGTCTTCTCAGGTTTATCTTGTAGTCCTGTACATTATTCTGTAGTTCCTTTGTCTGTGTCATCCATGTGGATGAGTCACGGCCAATGCTTGACCAGATTGCTCTCTGTGAGAGCCTGAGAGAAAGTTTTCTCTTCATGTGACTCTCCCCAGGCACACTATAGAACTTCAATCTCTTTCCTCTGTGGC
>PVKA01045963.1:0-15222 GCA_004027165.1 Ctenomys sociabilis | reverse complement strand
TAAAAAAAAAACAATAACTAAAATGTTATTGTTTTTACAATAACGGAGAGGAAAATATTAGAGTAAAAATTGTGTTAATTGCTCCTTTTTTATATATTGATATAATTAGAATTCTCAAAGTAGACAGAAGTAGGCAACAAATATTTAAAGATTTAAATATTCTGAATTTAGTTCAACTTATAATACCACATTTCCAAGAAAAGTGAACCTTTTGCACAAGAAATTTTAAAAAATCATTCCACTATACACAAAAATGAAGTTGTCTAAAACTTATTGTAAAAAAATGATTAAAGCATATGCATAAAAATATTAGCTATGGAAGAACAAAATTAAATACCATCGTATTCCACATTAGAAAGGAAAAAAAAGGGCCAAGTGTGTAAGAAACTAGACTAATTAAAGGACTGAAAGAAAAAAAGATCTATCCTCTTTGAATTTTATACTTAGCGAACATACCTGAAACTAAAAGTAAAATATTTTCTAGCTGTTACACAAACTTGAAATATTTTAATACCTCCAGATGTAACATATGGGAAATAACAAAGAGCATATACAAAAGGCAAGAGAAGTTACAGTATGCTCCTGGATGAACAATAAAGAGCTCTCAAAGTGATAGTTATGCAGGACTTATAAAATATATTAGATGAACCCTTATTTAAAAGGTCATTGAAAATTTCTATGAAAAAGTACCAATCTTATGTTGGGTATACTTTTTTTCAGATATATGTGTGTGTAAAGGACAGGGAAGAAGTAATATAAAGTCAACAAAAAATGGAAATATATTTTTTAAAGTTTCTAATACTAGGAGAAGATATCATATGATGTCTTTTAGATAAATTATAATTCAATGATATAGTATAAATATTAAAACTAAAATTAAGATTAATATTAAGAAAATTAAATACTAATTAATTAAAAATTAAATGTTTCAAAACAATTGAACTAAGAAAAAGTTTTCATGATAGTAAAGAAGTACTAAGAATAAAACATAAGATAAACTGGAATGACAAATAAATGACCATCACTTCTGACAGTTTGGGGATAGGATATCGCACAAAGTTCTAGTGTGCTGTGGACATGGATAATGACCATGACACTTACTGGTGGCCAGGTGTCACTTGTGGGACGGAGCTACAGCTGTTTCCTTAAACTCAACCCTGTAGACCCATATGGAATCATGACCCATAGGGTGCAAGAGAAGTCCATTTGTAGAGTGTGCTGATGGAAACATTTTGCTGCTATGCAAAACAGAATAACTGAAAGACTATTATTGTATACTCTTATTCTCCTGTGTTTAATTGTTTACCCTATTTGGTAGGTTCTTTCCATTCTCATTCATGGGGCTGTGATCATTTTGCTCCCTCTCTAGAACATCATTTAGTAGTCTGTGTAGGCTTGGCTTTTTCATCATGAAATTCTTTAGTTGTTCTTTGTCATGGAAGTATTTTACTTCTCCATTATAATTGACACTTTTGCAGGGTATATCAGTCTGGGTTGGAATTTGTTTCCTTGCAAGACTTGAAGAACTTTGCTCCATGCTCTTCTGGTCTCGATGCTTTGTGAAGAGAAATCTGTCATTAGTCTGATGGGTTTTCCTTTAAAGGTGATCTGCTTCTTTTCTTTAGTGGCTTTCAGTGTACTGTTCCCACTGAATTTCTGAGATTTTCATTATTTTATGTCTGGGAGTGGTTTTAATTGAGTTGATGTTATTTGGATTTCTATATGCTTCAGGTACTGAATGTCAGATGGTTGCCCCATAATTAGGAAGTTTTCTGTGATTACTTCTGCCCATATTCTCTTTATATCATTTGTACTGACTCCTTCCTTCTCATTGATGCCTATTAGTCTCACATTGTTTATCTTTGCATCATCTTTCAGATGTTGAATTCTTTTTTCCTGAATCCTAGTTGTTTTCAAGAGATCATTGCTTACTTTTTCACCAGCTGCAATGGTGTCTTTAAGGTCAGAGAGTCTGTTTTCACTTTTACTCAAACAGATTTGCCAACTTGTGATTGAGGTTTTAATTTCCTGTGTATCACTTTGGTTCTGTTTAATACATCCTATTTTTTTCTATATTGTTTATTCAGGGGTTCCATCATTTTTACATTCTGCTCCATTTCTTTCTCAGTGTATTCTTTAGAAGCACTTAGTGCTTCTATGATTATAGTTATCACTATTTTTTTTTACTTCAGAAATTATTTGTAATCTGATTTCTTCTATACTTTCTGCAGCTGTTTCTTTATTTCCAATGCTACTATTTCAGAGATTTCAGGCATGTGATTTCCAATTTCCTCTATGCTGGTGTCTTTTGCATTTGTACTGGGTGGACTCGGGGCCTGAGACTGCTTTTTGTTCCTTCTCTTTGTCACTTTGTGTACCACTGAGTTTTGACCTTTGGTGTAGAGCGTAGACAGCATTATTACCTCAGCACCAGGTCTGGATCTATGAAGTTCAGACCCCTCCAGGTGGGTGTGGCTTGGGTCTGGCTGCTGTGCTCTACTTCTTCCTGCTGCAGCCTTGCAGGTGAACCCTTTGTGTCACTCTGGCAAGATGTTCTGCTCCTGAATCAGCTGGGTGGGTCTTGCTTCTAGCCTCTTTTCAGGGAGTTCTGTTGAAGGGTTCCACGCTGAGCCTGCGCTCTGGGTCACTACAGGAACCGGCAGCCTGGACGATCCCACTCACGGGCCAGGCCTGCACTCTGATTCAGTTCAGGATCCTGCTGCCCTGGGCAGTCTCCAGGAGTAGTTATTCTGATTGCTAAGGAACTTTAAACCAAATGTGATTGTAAGAAATAAAGGTCATTACATACTTGTCAGGAGAAAACTGTAAGAAAAACATAAGAATTACAAATATATATGCACCCAATGTAGGCACAGCCAGCTATATAAGACAAATTTTAACAGACATGGAAAATCGAATGAACAATAACATAATTGTACTAGGGGACTTAACAATTATGTGAATATTGACACTCAGAGTTTAGATATCTCTTTTATTCAGCTTTGGTCATTTATATATACTTAGGAATCTATCCATTTCTTCTGTGTTTTCTGTGCTGTGAAAGTAAAGATTCTGGAAGAAGCTATTGATAAACTTCTGAATTTCTATAGGGTCTATAGTGATTTCGTCCTTTTGACACAAAGAGATAGATCAACTCAGCAGAAAATCAGCAATGTAACAACAGAACTAATCCAAAGTTGTGAAGAAATGGACTTAGTAGAAGTTTACAGAGTGTTTCCCCCAACAGCTTCAGCTGCACATGGCATGTTCTCCAAGATAGACAATATCCGGTGCAAAGGAATCAGAATTATCCCTTATTTATTATCTGACCATAATGCAATGAATTGGAAATTATTGACAGAAGACACAGCAAAAACCCCATAAACACAAGGAAACTAAATAATGCCTTCCTAAATAAAATCGATGGGTTGCAGATGAAATTAAGAACAAAATTAAACAATATTTATAATCAGAAATGCAGAGACAGTGTACTGGAACCTACGGTATGCCATAAAAGCCATCTTAAGAGGAAAATTTGAAGTAGTAAGTTTTCATTTCTTCAAAATAGAATGAGCACAGGGCTGGAGAAATAACTCAGTAGAATAAGCATTTGGCAAAAACATGGGCATGAGTTCAATCCCAGGTTCTACAAAAAAAAGAAAAAAAGAGCACAATGAAACAATTTTATGCTGCACCTCAAACTCCTAGAAAAAGAAGAGCAAGTCAAGCCAAAAGCCAAAAAAAGGCAGGAAATTATAAAGATCAGGGCAGAAATAAGTACAATGCAGATAAAGAAAACAACACAAAGAACTGAGTTGAATAATTGGTTCTTTGAAACAGTATGTAAAATTTATAAACCCTGAGCCAACCCTATAAAAAAAGGTAGGAAAAATTCAAACTTATACAATAAGGAATGAAAAGAATGAAATCACTACATACCCTATAAAAATTCAGAAGATCATTGATACCTTCTTCCAGAAGTTTTACTCTCACATCATGAAAAACATAGAAGAAATGCATATATACCTAGATATATACAAACTACCAAAGCTGAATCAAGAAGATATAAAAATACTGGTCCAGCAGTCAGGGTTTGGTCCTGGGCTTCCCACGCCAGCCCTGCCCCAGGGAGCGCTGAGACTGTGACCGATGCTGGGCAGTGCTGAGCACCTGCAACCCAGCATTTGGGAGGCTGAAAACAGGAGGATCACTGCAAATTCAATCTGTGTACTTAGACCCCGTAAGCCCTGTACTAAATACGTTAAAAAGAAGATAAAAATTCTGAATAATCCAATGTCAGTCAAAGAAATTGAAAATGTAATAAAGCCTACCAACAAAGAAAAGTCCAGGTCCTGATGAATTCACAGCTGAATACTGCAAGAAATTTAGAGACAGTTGAATGCCAGATCTCCTTGAACTCTTCAGTGAAACAGAAAGGGAAGCCTTTCTGACACCAAAACCAGAAAAGGTCCCAGTGAACAAAGAGGACTACAGGCCAACATCCCTAATAAACATGCACGCAAAAATCCTCAATAAAATACTAGCAAACAGAATGCAGCAAATCATCCAGATTCTGTATCACAACCAATTGATACTCATTCCAGGAGTGCAGGGATGGTTAATATACACAAATCCATAAAACTAATACACTACATCAACAGAGACACAGACAAAAATCACATCAGCATCAAAATAAATACAAAAAAAGTTCTTGACAAAGTATAATGCTCATTCATGGTAAAAAAAAAAAACCCTATAGAAATTGGAATAGATGGTCTTTACCTCCATCAGATAAAAGCCCTCTATGACAAACAAGCAGCCAACATAATTGTAAATGAACAAAAACTGAAAACCTTCACTTTAAAATCAGGAAAAAGGCAAGGATGCCCATTGTCACCACTGCTGCTCAATGTAGTTCTAGAAACATTGGCCAGAAGAATTAGAAAGAGAGACAAATGAAAGGAATAATGACTGGAAGGAATATGTGAAATTATCATTACTTGTAGGTGACAGGCTACCGTAGATGAGAGACCCCAAAACTTCCACAAAGAGACTTGAACATTTAATAATCAAATTCAGTACTGTATCGGGATATAAAGTCACCGCTCAAAATTCAATAGTGTTTCTGACTTGAAATTAAACTACGAAGCCACTGTGATAAAATCAGCATGGTACTGCCAAAAAGCAACCCTGAAGATCAGTGGAACAGATTAGAAGACGCAGACACAGCTACAAAAACAGTCAACCACCTCATCTTTGACAAAGGGGCCAAACAGACAAGATTGGGCACATTCAGAGTGGTATGGCCGCAGACCAAAGGGGCCAAGCACATTCACTGGAGGAAAGATAGCCCTTTTAATAAATAATGCTGGAAAAATTGGATTTTCATATGCCAAAGACTAAGATTATACCCATGTCTCTCACCATGCACTAAACAACAGTTAAAGTGGGTCAAAGACTTAAATATTGAAACAGAAACACCAAATCTACTCTAGGAGAAAGTAAGTAGAAATCTTGAGGACAAAAGAGTAAGTTAAGAGTTCGTGAACAGAAAACAAACTGCAGGGGAAATATTTTAAAGAATCAACAACTGGGATCTTATCTTTTTGTCAAGTTTCTGCACGTAAAAAAATCACCAACAGAGTAAAAAGACAACACATGAATTCAGAAAAAAATTTAGCCAACTGTCCTTTGCAAAGGATTTTTATCTACAACATATAAAGAATTTTAAAATGTTATGTCTCTAAAATTCAAAGACCCAGTTCAAAAATGGATACCAGAGATGAATATATACTTCTTAGATGAAGAAGTATAAATGCAAATAAATACACAAAAAATGTTCAGCATCACTGGTCATTCAAGAAATGCAAATTAAAACATTAAGATTCCATCTCACCACAGAAAGAATGGCTATCATCAAGAAGTTAACTAATAATGAATGCTGGAGAGGCTGTGGGAAAAAGGAACACTTCTGCACTCTTGATGGTAGTGTAGACTGGTACAGCAACTATGAAAATCAGTGTGGAGTTCATTAAAAAGCTAGGATAGGAGGTCCCATTCAAGCCAGCTATTCCCCTCCTAGGTACTTTTCCAAAAGAACTGAAATAATCATACTACAGTGATATATGCACACCTATGCTTATAGCAGCACAATTTGTTATATCTAAATCTTGGAAACAACCCAAATGCTCATCAACTGAGGAACAGAAAAAAAGATGTAGTACTTCTACACAATGGAGTATCACTCAGCTATAAAAAAAGATAAATTCAATCTTTTGATAGATAAATAGCTGTAACTGTATTGTTAAGTGAAATAAATAAGACCAGGATGTGCAAACATTGTATTGTCTTGCTAGTGTGACAACATGAAAGAATAAATAAAATCTGAAAGGCACAATAGATGCTGTTAAAGGGAAAGAATTTGTGCAATCAGAAGGAAAACCCTGGCTGAGGTGAAGGGCAAAAGAATGAAGGGGAAAAGATATATTGATGTGTATATGCAGGAGAGTTTGCATGATTATACTGCTACTTTCTGCTGGTCTTTTCAAAGGAGCAGTTAATGATTAATTTTTTTCCTTTTATTCTTATTTTTTATTCTTTTTAATTTTCTATAACTTTTTAAAACTAATTTTGCAGGTTTATATCTGGTAACCTAAATAACTAATTTGAGTGATAACATCATGCAGTACAGCAATTGTTGTTCAATTCCTATTACTTTGTTTAGCGAAATTTATAGTTTCTAATTTTTTTACTACTTTATGTTCTTTAAAAATAAAAAAAAACAATAAGAGAAAAACACACAAACTAATATACATTTTACATAACATAATGGCCTTCATAAGAAACAAAAGCCCCCAAAGTAATCAACACTTTCATACTCTATACTTAAGTTTGATGAACAGAGTGTAGTCCTAAAGAACTACATATATGTATATTATTTTTGGTACTGGTAGTCAAATTCAGGAGCTTGCCAGGCAGGCCCTTAAGCTGCTGAGATATCTTCTCAGCCCTTGAAGAACTATAATTGGACAAAAGGGAAATAAATCAATAGTAATAAACTGAGGGGTCATTTGGTAGGACCTGTTAGGAACCTGCGATTCTTCTTTAAAGATTAAACGTTTTCTTGAGATGAGGAGAGCACCTCTTTTATGCAGTTGTATGTCCTGCTTCAGCAGAAGGTTTGAGGATGCTTCTTCCTAGGTTTTAGGACTTGCTCAGGGGAGAAGGAAGCTGAGATCCTGCATCCTTCATTTTCTCAAATGCCACGGTGCCATGCCCACTAAGCGCTGCCCTGAGCCTCAAGAGGAAGTGTAATAAGATGGATTGTCAACAAGCAATGTTGTAGGATGAGTCAAAAATTCTGATTCTCTTAGGAGAGCATGATCGTACTCATCTCAAGAGGCTTTCAGAGTTAGACTGAGAGCAATATGCGTATTGAATTTGCTTTAGCACCTTCTCAACACATCCCAGAGAGAGCAGATGGCAAGCACCCAAGGCCACCAGGGTTATACATCTCAGTTAAAGAGATATACACTGTGAATAGTGGCCAGTGATCACTAAAGGGGTATTCTCCCTTGGATCTGCTCTTGGAGGTTCCTACTATAAGTTCCTATGAGACAGGAAAGAAAACTAAAAAGGAGAGGAAAAGGAGTGAGTCAGAGACATCTCTGAAAAGGAAACTATCTAGAAGCTCTAAAACTATGTCTTGAATTGACAGTATTCTTCTGCTAGTTGTTCCAGTGGCAGATAAGGAGCAAAGAGAAGTTGAGTTGTGTTAGCCCACTTTCTGTTACTGAAACAAGCTGCCTGAGATAATCAGCGTATAAGTGGGGATAGTTTATTTTGACTCATGACTTCAGTGCAAGGGTTCTTGGTCTCATTGCCTTTGGGCTTGTGATCCCATAGAACCACATATCATCGTAGGCAGCATGTGACAGAAATCTTGTCTACCTCATGGCAGCTGGGAATTACACACAGGAAGGAGCTAAGGTCCCAATGTTCCTGTCAGGAGCACACGCCCAGTAACGGAACCTCCTGCCATCAGGCCTACTTCCTCAAGCTCACACCTAGTAATGGTGCCACAGGCAGGCAACCAAGCTGTAGACACTTCAGCCTCTGGCAGACATTCAGATCCTCTCTACAACAGCTATAGACAACAGGGTTTAACTTCTGTCCATTTGAGTTTAAGATGAAATTTGCTCCTGCCACATTAGTAGCCAGGGAAATATTCTTCAGCTACTTATTTTTTAAGCACCTCATTTGTACTTGGACTGTGCTTGTTAAACTGAGGAGTACATTACCTGCCTGGTCCTAGAGAGGTGAGATTTAACAGTAGAAAATCCTTCGTCTACCATATTATAAATGTTCTGTTTCTACCTGTGAAGGAAGGCCTAAGAGACAGCAACTGACCTATGGGATCACAGGGAAAAGGATGGGTTGGATCTGAAGTGTCCCTCAGAAGCTCATGCATTGGTCTCTAGCATACCAGGGCAGAGCTGGGACACCGAGGTGATTGAGCCTGAGACTCTGGGCTCATTAATGGCCTGATCTGCTGCTGTATTCATAGCCTACTGGGCTGCTGTGAACGGGGAGGGGGCCTAGTTAGTTGAAATGAGTTATTAGCAGTGTGCCCTTGAAGGAGACATTCTGTTCTGGCCCACTACCCCTGCCCAGAGGCCATGCAATGAGCAACTCTGCTCCCCTGAAGCCAAGCCACCACGGACAGGGACCTCTGCAACTGTGAGCCCAACAATCTCTCCTCCTTTGACATTGACTTTTTTCAGTTTCGTTGCCACTGTGACAGAAAGCTGACACAGAAGGGCGGATGTGCAGTCCGCTGCAGGGGCCTGTGTGCTCCCTCCTCTGCGGGCACCAAGACCTCACCTTCCAGCAGCACCTCCTGCCTTGCTGTGCGTCTCTGTGACGTGCAGCACCTCAGGGATGTAGGCCATAGTCTCTCGTCATGAGTCCTGGGTTGATTAAAGCCACAATAGCACTGACACTTGGTCATTATTTCTCAAGAGAAATTTGTTCTTGAGGTATATTATTGTTTGCATAATTTTATAAGAACACTTTTCTTGAACAGGTCCAAGAGTACCTATCTCCTTTGAAGAGGCTGGGGAGGCCTCTTAAATTCTTGAATTTCTTAGTTTTTGTTGGTGGAACCATTGACTGAACCATTGCACTTACCAGGGAAGCACTTATTCCACTGAGCCATCTCCCTGGTCCCAACATTAAATATCTTTTTTGGGGGAAGTACTGGGGATTGAACTTAAGACCTTGTGCTTAACAGGCAGGCATTTATTCTATTGAGCTATCTCTGCAGTTCTTCTTGAATTTTTGTTAGAGGAAAATTAGCCATTTCTCATCCACTTACTTCTTAATAACTTCTCTAATGAAGGTCTTTTTATTGCTGTGTGAATTAGTTCATAATTACGTTTCTTTGGTTTTGGATTGAACCATCCCAGTCACATGATTTTTCTTGCTATTTTGTTTTTTCGTAATTTCCTCTTGCCCCCCCCATAAATCTTTCATTTGACATTCACAAATCTTAGTTTATCAGTGTATTAGTCCTTATATCCCCAAACAATATCTTTTTCTATTGTCTGCCAAACAGAGGAATATATTTTCCTTTGAGAAGAATTTGCAAATTGCTTTCTTCAGTGGTACCTTGGAATTAATCTGCACACATGTTTTAAGTTACAGATACAGTAGTATCTCTGGTTTGGTTTCCCATCATAGTTCTTTATAACTCAGTTGGTTTTGAAAAGGTTTCAAGTAAAAAAGTCAAATGTTTATGCCTCTCACAATAGAAAATACATCTAATAAAAATCAATGAGCTCCCTACTTTGTCAACCAGAGATCAGCACTTGTGATAAATCAAAATAATTACATAATCAAATTTTCTGTAATATTAAAACCAATTATCTGTTATAATCATAGAATTATATCTGAAATAGTTGATGATATTTGCTACATACTGCATGTACTAGGTATTTGTGTATGTACTTGACTGTATTAATTAATTAATTAATTTTCTAATTTTATGTATTTGAAAGAAGGTCTCACTAGGGACTCATTTGGAGTTATGTTACAACTCCATTGCTAAGACATAAAACAAATGCTGGGGACTCGCAATGATTTCCTGTTTCAGCCTTCCCATCCTTGAGATTACAGGTGTGCACCACCATGCCTGGTCTTAGTTGCAGGTTTTTCACGCACACAGAGGAGCTGGGGTGCAGCATGAGGTACTGGGAATCAAACCTGGGTTCTTCTGCTTACCTAGGCAGGTGCTTAGGCCATTGACTTATCTCTGTGGCCCTGGACTGTAGTAATTTAATCTGTATGGCATTATGAGGCAGGGGAGATTATTAGCACCATTCTACCAATGGTGTCCCTAACACTAAGGGAGTTAAATTAGTTATCTAAATTTTTAGGGTAAGTGACAGATGCAAGATTTGAACCTGGTGGGTCAGGTCTGAGGCCTCTGCTTTACACTGTGCTGAAAGCACTGTGAACTGTGCTGACTGCTTCTCAGGGAAGTGGATCTGTTCTCAGGCATTGCGTCATGTTTTTCTTTTTTCCAAGCTTAGCTCGTTTCCAAAGCCACATCTGCTTGTCATTGATTTCAGATATATTACTGTATATCTAGCTCAATGAAACTTCAACTGAGTTGCTTTAGAATTAAGCGGCACATCTTTCAGAGGAAGCTATACAGTCATAAGCTGTATTCAGGCATGTCTTTCAGCATTTGGTTTATGTCTTAGCAATGGAGTTGTAACCTAACTCCAAATGATAAATTTTTTTTTTACTCAAAACTGGGCTGTATTATTTGAACAGATTTTGGATGGGCTGGCTTGCATACTTTATATACTTTCTTTCTCACTGTTAAATCTAGTACCTACACAAAATCACATCCATTTTCCTGATGGATAAAAAACATGGGATCATCCACAAGGAGCTCGCCAATGAGGAAAATCATGTTCTACAATAGTGAAACATTACATTTCAAAAAGGATATGACACTTAATATTTGTGAAGACAATTTCATGACTCAAAACTATGGCCTATTTCCCCAGCCTTTTTAATGCAAGAAATACCATGTTACAAATATACAAAGAATTTAGGTGCTTTTAAAAAAATTTCCCCCATAATTCAAGTTCAAAGAAGAATAAACTTCAATTTATAAGACTAAGATGAGAAATCAAAACCAGTCACAGCACAAAGAAGAAATTTTCATAATTTTATGCCTATTCTTAAACTCTAATCCATCCTGGAAAAATACAGAGCTAAGACAAGAAAATAAACAGGAAAAGCTGCCTAAATTTTAAGGAGTTGGACAGTGGTGTCTGGAAAACTACCGCTTAGTCCTTCCCATCCTTCCTAGAACAGAATACAAAGAAGGTTGGGTGCTGTCTGGTGGGAAATTTTATGTGTCCACTCTACAGGACCGTGGAATGCCCAGATACTGATTTAAAGTCCTTCCCAGTGAGTCTGTGAGGCCATTCCTGGAAGACATTAATATCTGAATAAAGCCCCCTGCAGTGTGGGCTGCGCTCACACCATTGGCAGAGGACTCAGTTAGATAGAACAGAAACACTTCCGTTGGGCTGACTTACAGAAGGCAAGTCGTAGGACTTCTCTGTCTCCATGGTCATGTGAGCCAGTTTCCTATAAGCAATCTCACTCCACATGTGTGCTCATATCCATGTCCTTTTGGTTCTCTTTTTCTGGAGAACCCTGATACACTATCAAATCAGATTCAAAGGTGAATCAAAACTTTTCAGAAATCCTCAGCAATAAGCAAGCTCTCACCTTCCCAATACCAGCCACAATGTCCTGGCTAGATCACAGGGTGAAGGGGTCAGAAGCCCAATTTTCCTCCATCATCTATCACTGTTCGAAAGAAATGAAAACTTCAAAAATTAAATTCTGTAGTTTTAACCTGAAATACTGAAAACATATCTGGTTCTCACAAAATAATTTGTAACCTATCACAGGCTGATAAAAATAAATAGAATGCAATTTCTATTTCTTCTTTTGAGTTCTTACACTAAGGAGACAATATGATATTCACACATATGTATTTGATTTGCTGCACTTATGAGTATATCTTCAAGTTGCACCCATTTACACGTGAAGGCTTCAAGTTTATTTTTCTTTATAGCTGAGTAATAATCTATTGTACAAAACCATCACATCTTTTTCATCCATTCTTCAGGTGATGGGCATCTTGGTTGTTTCCAAGAATTGGCTATCACAAATTGTGCTGCTATAAATGTAGGTACACACATATCACTATGATACGATGTGTTTAGATCCTCCAGGAAAATTCCTAGGAGGAAGATAGCTGGATTGAATGGGATTTCCAGTCCTAGTTTTTTGAGGAGTCTCCATACTGATTTCCATAATGGCTGCACCAGTCTACATTCTCACCAGCAGATTTGACTGATAAAAAGTGTTACATTGTTCTCAGATAGCAAAAGTTACATTTTTCATCATATAGGATAGATATATGGCTACTTTCTCTTAGTTCAATGAAAGGAAAGGTTTGAATTAATATTGTTTAGACAAGAGATCATGTCTGCATCTTGTACTCTGAATAGCTACTATGACGGCAACAGTATGCAATGTATTAATTATTGTAACTGTCCTGCTAACCTGTTTTGAAACTACTTCATTGTCATGTTATCTTTCTTCTCATTAAAATAAATGGCAATTTTTTTTAAAGAAGAAAATAAGTAGAATACCACCGATACAGTTGTTTATATTTGGGAAGTATCTTAATGACTTTTTTTCTCTTTCTCTTTTCATTTGACCTAGACACACAGCCACACACACACACACACACACACACACAGTCAATAAGTGTAATTAAGAATTTATTGCAGAATTCTGCAAAATAAGAGGCTACTGAAGATGCTGTGTTTGGGCTAGAGGAGCCAGATATGTGTACTGTACATACGTGTGTTTGCAGATAGATACAGTCTAACATAAACTAATTTTTTAAGGTATCAGTGAGAAAGCTAATTCTTCAGAAAGTTTGACATAAACAAGAATGTGGCTCTGAAAAACTTCTTGCTGTCTTGTTGAGCTGCATGAGCAGGTCACATGGGAGAGAGTTGCTGGGGTAGATCACAGCATTCCATTGTGTCATAGGTCACATGGAGCTCAGAGGCTGAGTAAGCCAACAGGCCCCCACACTAATCTCTATGCCAGACCTGAGGCTTGAAAAGTTTCCTGATGGGGGGCTTAAGGGGAGAGAGTGAAAGCTGAAGTTAATGATTGAAACGAAATGAGTCTCATAGGTGGGATTATTCCAATAGCAGCTTGTCACATAGCCAAAATTTTGTTGATTAATAAATGAAGAGAGCAGGTTAAACATCCCCAAGCCAACTCAAGTCGCAGGATGGAAGGGCCAGTCAGCTGACAGCAGGAGGCTCTGCTGCCTGGAGGCAGGGGCCAGAGGTGCTGGGGACCTGGGTTATTGCAAAGGAAGTGATTCTTTTCACCCCTAGAAAAGTGGGAAAAGTAGAAAAGTAGAAATAGATGTGTTATACTTTGAATTTAAGAAATGTCTCAAAGAGGATGTTTCCTTTTTAATATTCATAGAAGAGTATGTTTTCAAGGCAGGATAAACGACAGCCTTCAAGTCCTTGAACAAAAGTTCCCATCGTCTAACCATTATGAATAGGCCAGTTGAAGGGACTTTATTTTAGTTCTATTTGTTTTCCTGAATACGAGAGTATTATATACCTCCTCTACGAAATACTTAAAAAATAGAAATTGTAAAGGCAAAGATGTTTATTGGGAAAAAAATTGAAAACAGAAAATTTACAAAGAAAAGGAACAAACCCTGATCAGTTTACTTTTAGTATCAATTGCTTATAGTTATAATTTCCATGCTACAGATTTTTTCCAGTCAAAAATATAATATAGACAGAATAGAATATTCTCACTTATTTCATCTACATTCCTGTCATTGGAATTAATTACATTTTAATGGCACCTTCCATTTCACTATGTTTATCTACTATAATGCATTTTCATAGCACAGACACTTATTTTTTCTTTTCTATTATTATCTAATTCTGTGACAGAAATCTTGGAATCATGATTATTGTCCAACTATTTATGACACTATTTTAATGATTTATTCTATTTTTTAAAATTTGTGATTCTACTTGAGAAAAAAATAGAAAAGAGTACTCTGTAGTAAATGTGGCATGCCCCAGATGCAGAGCCCTTTGGGAAAACTCTTGAGCTTATTTCTCAGGTTGACAGCACGATCCTCTTGTGTATGTACCAGATATGCGTTGTACAATTTGCAAAACCCATTCTGGCTGCAAATTCACCCAGTGATACAGGATACAGGGCTGCTCTGGTGGTCCACAGGCACCTTCATGGGGCTGCAGCCTCCGAGGGTGGAAATGCATCCCATGGGTGCTGAAGAGAGGCAGCACGTGGAGGCTGAGCAGCGTACCCCACAGATACTGCTGCAGCCAGCTAAATGACACCTCAGGAATGTTACCAATCTCTATCACTTGATTTCAATTGGAGAATGTGATAGTACATTGCTGACTCCCTGTCCTCATTCAGATCCCAAACGATGATCGACTGCCCATCTGATTTGACACGGCAGCTGAATCTACTGTATCCATTTCTGACTGCACAAAACTGTTAGTCTCGTCACTGAATAATATGAGACCCACTTTTGCCAAGAGTCTTGCTAGGGTGCCAGATGGAGGAAAGCTGCCACCACATCCAATATATAGGCTTGCGTCTCTGATCAGGGAAGAAAAAAGATAATTATTTGTGTGGAGAAGGAAGGCAAAACCACGTGATGGTCCATGAGCCCTGAATTTATAAGGGGGCAGAGTAGGAAGGGTATACAGGTTGGAGACACAGCCCACTTACTGCCACACAAGGTTAATATTTATGACTGACAGTGGTCAGACAAGATATTATGTCGGCTTCTAGTACTATGGACAAACACTAGGGAGATAACAAGGTAGAAAGTATTAATTATTGGATCTGTGATATAACTCAGCTATAAAAAATAAGATAAGTACATAGCTACTTTCTTTATTCACTGATTAGAGACATCTGCTATAATGATGTCTATAAGTATAATATCATGTATGCACCTTGTACGACACCAAAACATTATGAAAACAGTGTGAAATGAATTAATTTATCGAATCTGTCCTGTTAATGTGTCTT
>PVKA01045962.1:0-15215 GCA_004027165.1 Ctenomys sociabilis | reverse complement strand
TTTATTTTTTTTTATTTTATTGAACTACAAATGTCAATCAGACAGTTTCAAGACACCTTAACAATACAGATTCGATAAATTAATACATTGCAAACTGTTCTCATAATGTTTTGGTATTGTACAAGGTACATACATGGTATTATATTTACAGATATTATTTTAGCAGATATCTCTTATCAGTGAATTAAGAATGTAGCTGCTTACTTATTTTTTATACCTGAATTATATCAAATATTCAATAATTATTTTCCTAGTGGATGACCGTAGTACTAGAAGCCGACATAATATCCTGTCCCACCACCATTAGTGCAGATCTTGCCTCTCATAGAATTATGTAGAAGCACAGCGTTATCTATCCCAACTGTACTGTCTATACACACACATCATGATTTTTTATTTCTACACCCCTTCCTTTGTCTACACCTGTCAAAGGTGGGCACTGCATTGACATTCAACTAATTTAGGTGCTTGAACTTGACAGCACAATCCAACACAGTCCAGCATTCTACAACAATAGTGAGTTATTCAAAGTAATTGTCGACCATAGCCATTTACAGCTCAGCTTAATATTATGGCCCCACCATGTATACTTCATTTTTATACTTTTCTGCTGGATGGGTAAGACCTAGACAGATCACATGAACTTTATATTTCCTATGTGGTCAGTGAAGTCCCCTCAGGGTTTATCTTGTAGTCCTGTACATTATTCTGTAGTTCCTTTGTCCGTGTCATCCATGTGGATGAGTTACGGCCAATGCTTGACCAGTTTGCTCTCTGTAAGAGCTTGAGAGAAAGTTTTCTCTTCATGTGACTCTCCCCAGGCATACTATAGAACTTCAATCTCTTTCCTCTGTGGCTCCATAATGTCCTTGTTCAGAAAATTTGGAGCTCACCTGAGTTTCATGATGTTGCAGTACAGGTTCTCCTATGTCCTGAGTCTTTGCTGACCTTGAAAGGCTAGGGCCAAAATGTTGGCTGGCCTTGTGGCTCTTCTATTTCTCCAATTCTGACTTGTGATCTTAGATTGTTAACCATCCAGAAGAAAAGCTGATTAGTATCCTGCAGCATATGCCATTCACTTTGCCTTATCTGACTCAATTGATTTTACTTGTTGTATGTTTCCTTTTGTATTTTTGCTTTTCACTTTTTATACTAGGGAGACTATATGATATTTACACATGTGTGTCTGATTTATTTCACTTATGAGTATATGTTCAAGTGGTTCTTGATTTTTGAGCACTACATTGAACATGAATGGTGATAGTGGTCATCCATATTGTGTTTCTGATTTTAGAGGGAACGAATATATAAATTATTTCTAATCTTTCATGATGTTGGAAGTTGTAACATAATTAGCTTTTGTCGATGGAGATAAGGTCCTACCACAAGTACTTTTTTCTGTATTTTTATATTAAAGGATGCTGGATTTTCTCAAAGGACATTTTTGCATGTATTGAGAAGATCATGTGGTTTTTGTTCTTCTGTTTATGTAATATATTAAATTCCATGATATATGTATGTATGTTTAAGCATCCTTGCATCTCCAGGATAAAACATACTTACTTATGATATATAGTATTTTTAATGATGTGTTGCATTCTCTTTGTAGTATCTTCATGATCATTTTTTGATAATAAAAGAGATTTGTCTGTATCTACCTTTCTTACTTGAAATTTTTACAATTTGTGATAGCCATATCTTGGAAACAACCAAGATGTCCATCACATGAGGAATGGTTGAAAAAGATGGGGTATTTCTATATAATGGAATATTACTACTTTTTGAAATCAGGGTGATGTTATCTTCCTACAATGACTTTGGGTGGTTTCCTTCCCTATCCATGTTTCAATAGTGTTATAGTAGCACACTTTAAAATGGCTATCTAAAACAACAGCCTTGTGTCAATTAACAGATAAATGCATAAATGAAATTGTTATTCTTTATAATGAGGCACTACTCTATCAGAAAAAGATAAACTTGGGTCATTCATAGGAAAACGGATGTAGTTTGAGACAATAATATTAACTTAAATCAGTCAGACACAGAAGTATGTATACCAAATGTTTTCTCTCTTATGAATAACTTTAACTGAAAACAAATAAAATGAATGATAATAGGAGGTGAGAAGTAAGGTCTTTCTCAAATGGAAAAGGGGGCGGGCCAGACAGGGGATGAAAAAAAGGAATGATGATGTGTCATGATCATGTACCAGCTGCCCACAAGGAATGTAAATATGTCCTGAAAACATATGCTGATAAAATAAAATAAAATCCTGAACGGTGAAAAAAAAAAAAACAAAAAAAAAAAACCATACTTTGGAGTAACTTTAGAGAATAATTTAGACACGTTGAACATCATTCTTAAGAATTCGTCTACAAGACTTTCTTTTGGTCTGTTTGAGATAAGATCTCACCATGCAGTTCAGGCTGGCCTTGAGTTCATTTTGTAGCCCTGGCTGGGCTGTAACTTGCAATGATTTTCCTGCCTCAGCCTCTGAAGTGCTGGGATTATAGGCATGCATCACCATGCCAGGCTTCTGGTGGATTTTTGAATGCTTAACTGCAAATAATATAAGTCTAGTAATAATGGTAAAAAAACAAGTGATAGGCACTGCAGTGTTCTTTAAATATCAAATTGCAAACTGAGAAATGGTTTATAGTTATGCTAATTTTTTTTCTTTTTGAGGCAAGGTTTTACTATGAACTTCAGGTTGCCCTTGAGCTCACTTTGTAGCACAGGCTGGTCTTGAATTTGTAATGATCCTCCTGCCTCTGTCACCATACCTGGCTTATAGTTATAATTTAGCCTTATAATGAAAACAGAAAATATTTAATGATATGGGAAAATCTTTGTTTTCTTTTTCTCATATAAAAGGAAATTATACAAATAAGACAAAAGCAGGTTCAAACAAATAAAAAAAAACAGGTTCAGACAAATAAAAAAAGTAGTGAGAACGAAAGGTAAGGTTTTACTGTATGTAGTCTTAATTTTTATCAATGTATAAGGAAGTCAACGTATTTGTAAAGTTTCTGTGATGGATTTTTTTTTTCATTGGAATACATTGTTTTTAGTTTGTCAGTTGGTGTACCTTTCTAAGGTCAGGGATGTTAGGTAGAGGCAAGTGTGCTAATGTGAATTGATTGACAGGGCAACAATGGAATATGTTAAGCTACAGTTTATAAATGTGTAAATTTAATAATTTTTCAGTTTCAGAGAAGAATTACATTCTGATTATTAATAATACATAAGATGGGGGCTTACAGGTTAGCTCCTTTGTTTAAATCACCTGCTTGGGTAGACTCAAACAGGGGACCGCTGTTCAGACCCCAGCTCCACAACTTCACCAGACGGCAGCCTGTCTACTCTCCCACCAAAAATAACCGTCTCCAATTTATGTGGCCAGGGAGAAAGCTCAGTAGAAATAAGCACTTGCCTGGCAAGCACAAGGTCCTGAGTTCAATCCTGGTACTACAAAAACAAAAACAACAACAAAAGAAACCTAAAGTGTTATGAAATAAAATACAGTATCTATTAGCTGTTAGACTTCCCATAATTAAGTATATTTTATTACTATTATAAGTTTAGTTAAGATGATGAATACTTTTTTTTTGTTCTTTTGTCTTTTTGAGGAATCAGGGATTGAACTCAGTCTCTTGTGCTTGTCAGGGAAATGCTTATTCTACTGAGCCATCTCCCCAGCCCCTGATGAATATTTTTTCATGCTGAGATTAATAATTTTATTTCTTCAGGACGATCAGAATCAGCGTATCCAAATGGAAGTTTTCCCGTGAATAATGATGCTAATGGTCCGTCTCTGGAAGAAACATTTTGGGAGGCCTTGTTTGACTTTTTCTTTCCAACAAGTATGTTCTTGTTTTCATCTTTTTCTCTCCACTTAATGTCTTTGTTTTACAAACTGTGGTTAAATATTTACAAGGTAACCTGGTCCATCAGCATTGAAATGAGACAGAACTAAGTTTGAATTCTAATTTGGTCCGTTGCCTTAGGCAAGATAATCCCTCTGTACCTCAGGTTCCTCATGTTTAAAATGAAGTTCTTTACCACAAAGATTGTGAGGGTGAACCAAGACAATATTTATGAAGCATTCCATAGATGTTTTTCTTTTAATATTTTAATTTTAATGAGAAATAGCAATGAGACAGTTTCAAAACAGGTTAGTAGGACAGTTGCAATGCTTAATATATTGCATATCGTTGTCTTTGTAGTAGTTATTCACAGTACAAGATGCAGATATGACCTCTTGTCTAAATAGATGTTATTTATTCTTTATGAAATACTTGGGGCCAGGGAGATGGCTCAGTGGAATAAGCACTTCCCTGGCAAGTGTTGGGGCCAGAGTTCAATCCCTGGTTCTGCCAAAAAAAAAAAAAAAAAAAAATAAAAAGAAAAGAAAAGAAAAAGAAAGAAATGCTTTCTTTTCACATATATTTAAAACTTTCACAATTTTACCTGAGTGGCATTGCCTGAAATTAAAATCACTAGCCTGGTAATGTGAGCTTGATACTTTCTGTGAGATTAAGCATGATATTGTGTGGTATATATTATGGAATATACCAGATGTTTTCCTGTCTGTTTTAATAACAAAAAGTCTATTTTTAAGTTACCTAATCATCTTGTTATTCTGTATATAATGTGTTTATCAAGCATCTGATGACCCTTGAGAATAATTACCCATAAAAAATGTGTTCCTTTTTATATAGCATGTGATGCCCTTTCAAGGAGATGCTTCACATAATTTGACATATGTGAATTATGCAGTTAAAACTTTTATTAAAAATCATGAATTTATTCTGAAAAATATGATATATACATGGAAGCACAAAATTATATCCAGTTTAATTCTAGAACCAATCCCCATATTCGTCTGTGATCTTTTATAAATCTCATCATATTTTTCTAGTTTCTTCAAGTGTAACTTAGTCATCATACCTATGACCAATGAGAAAAGCAATATAAATGAGTTTTTAAAGTAAATTACAAACACTTCCATGGTCAAATTAAAGAAATCCAAGAAGCTGTTTGTTGTAGACAAAAAGTACTTGAATATGACAGTTGATATTAAAATAGATAACAATTTAGTGTGTATGAAAATAGATGTAAATGCTTATAACCTTAGCTGCATTACTACATTATATAAACACTTAAGACACATTTGAAAAGTCTTTTTAAGATAACTGTTTGCCCCATGTTTCTCCAATCCAACGCAGTAAATTGATTAAAAATCAACTCTGTGAAATAATTCTTCCAACAAAATCTGTTTTATTAGAAGCACCTAATTTAGATCAATTCAAATCTTTTAAAACAGAGGTTCAACATTTATAAACTACATATTGTCTTTTTTGAAAAGAATAATTGCAAAATAGGTAATAGGATTTGAGTGTCCCAAAAAACGTATAAGGTAATGGCTGTACAGATGGTTATCTGGATCTGATCATTACACACTGTATACATGCACTGAAATATCACAATTTACCATACAGATGTGTAAATTATCAGTTAGAAAGGTAACTCATTTCATAAAAGGTGAAACATTTTAATCATATTATTTTCCCATATATTTGTTTTTTTAATATATATATATATATATATATATCTTTTTATTTATAATAATATTCATTTTATTTATTTACTTATTTTATTGAAGTATGAATATCAGTGAGACAATTTTAAGATACCTTAACAGGACAGATATTTGAAAATATACAGTATTACCACTTAAACATTAAAATAGTCAATATTTTGTCAATATACTGTCTTTTTGTGAAATAGCTGTCTTATACAGATTAAAATAATAATTTTTCGGCAGAGTGGCACAGGTGCTTGAGAGATCATCGGATCCTTTTCAGACAAAATTAGTATGATGGGGCTGGGGAGATGGCTCAGTGGAATAAGTGCTTCCCTGGCAAGCACAAGAGCATGAGTTCAATCCCCAGTTCCACCAAAAAAAAAAAAAAAAAAAAAAAAAAAAAAAAAAAAAAAAAAAAAAAAAAAAAAAAAAAAAAAAAAATTAGTATGATGACTAAGTTATACTTGAAGGAACCAGAAAATTATGAGATTTATAAAAGATCACAGACAAATATGGGGATTTGTTCTAGAATTAAACTGGATATAATTTTGTGCTTCCATGTATATATCATATTTTTCAGAATAAAATTCATAAAATTGCTCTGCTCTATTCTTTAAAACTACAAATAACAAAATAAAACAATTTCTTAGTAGTCTGAAAATTAGTTTAATATCTAGCATGAAGTTTTCAGGTGCAGTTTATGTGTAAAATAACAAGCTCGACATTGTCAGAGATCATAGAGATTAGCTAGTCCAGTTTCTCCCATGATTAAAACTCTGTCTTTAGCATTCTTGGAAAGCAGTATTTGAACAGTAATGACGGCAATAAATCATCTCATCTCTGACTGAGTCCTGACTAATGTCATACTTAACTGGGTGTGTGGCAATCAGAACTGAAATGAGTACCATTCTAGATGCAGTCCCAGTTGGAGGAGGTCGGCCACTCTGAGCCTAGAACTGAAGAGATTGCTTGGAATATATAAAAACAATGTATGATAAACTCACACTGGAGATAGCAATGTGTAATACTAGGGTCATATTTGGAATGCTTGTCATTCTGGTCTTCTAAATATGTACTGCTTGTCATGTCATACCAATTACTGCCATATTGTCTCTCAAGTAAATGTTTGTTTAAAAAAATTAAAAAAAAAACTAAAAAGATAGGGAAATGTCTTAGCCAACTTGTGCTGTATTAAATGTATGACCTTGTCCAAGTTATTTTAATTCATTATTTCCTTTTATTTTTTGTTTTAAAATTTGTAATTTTTAGTAGTGCATCTTGGTGGTACATAATGATTACGTTCATGTGGAGAGTTGGTATACATACATAATGCATCTTAGTTCTTTTACTTTTAATATGGAGGTTATAAAACTCAGGTTGGAAGTTTGCTATAAAAATTAGTAGTAATGTGTATAAATAAAGTCACTGGCCCAAAGAGATGCTTAATAAATGATTGCTGTATTGTTTTACTTTTAAGAGCTGGGGAGATAGCTCAATAGAATAAGCTCTTGCCTGGCAAGCACAAGGGCCTAAGTTCAATCCCGGGGTCTGACAAAAAATAAAAAACAGGTTCCTGTTTTTCCTTTAGCTACAGACCTTGCCTATCTTTAAAGGACAGAATCACTGTATAATAAAATGTATTAAGGGGTTGAATATGTTTAAAACAACTGTGTTGTTCCTTACTGATATAGAAGGACTTCAAAGAGTGTTTATAAAACATCATCAGTTACTACTTTTAAAAGTCTATAGTTGCTGATGATATAGAAGATTGAACCGAATCTCTTTTGGCCTTCAGACATACTGTACTGGCCTTTTTTTTCCCCTCCTTTTTAAGTTTCAAAGTCTTTTAGACTCAGATATATTAAGTGTTACAGTTGCTTCAGGTCTTGTTGTTAATGCCATAAATTATTGGTTATTTAAAAGTATAGAGTCATAACTAAGGACAAGTGGAAAATTATATTCTCTCTATTTTTTCTAGTGCCTATATTATTAAGTATTGACTGAAAGTAATTCAGTAACTATCCCTTACCTTACTCTTCAGCAATAAACTATGGAGATTTTACTTAAACATCTAGTGAATCTCTGTACTGTAGTTAAGTTACGTGAGGGGATGTCTGTGATATCACTTAAATAAAGTTTTAAGATGTTTGGCTTCTTTAACTCCTTCAGTGTTAAGTTTCCATCACCACCTGTTTTAGTTTTTCATTGATGAAATGCAATATCCAACACCCAAAACTAAGGAGGAATTTTGGTCCACACTGTTTTATTCTGTAGGCAGTAGCTCCAAGGCAGGGTGGCATGGAAGAAGAGCACGAGCTTATGGTATGATGTGGGAGCAGAGAGAAAGATCAAGGGAGGGATATAGACTAATGAGTACCATGCCACCATGACTCACCTCCTCAAAGCTCCACTACTGAGCACATAAGGGCTTTTGGAGATACATAGGTATAAATTATAATGCTACCATTCAGCTCATGATTCATTTTAAAATTATTAATGATTTGTTGACAATTTGTATTTTTCTGTAGTTCACCTAGAGTTAAAAATGCAATGTTAAATAACTGGTAATTCAATCTTTTGAATGTGCCAGCTTAAATACTTTTCTCTATTTTGTATCATAATAATTATTTAATTAGGCAAAGTGCTTCCTGATCATGCTAAATCTTCTTTCTTGGTTTTCTGTTTCTGAAAGCTTGCAATGTAAAGGAGGACAAAGAGGTAAAACCTTGCAATGGGCTGCTAAACCTTACTAAGACTGAATGTTTGCGATCCAAGTGCTGTTTTTCATCATCTGGAACCAGAACCTGCTTTAGACCATTCATAGATAGTAAGTTCATTTTCATTTATTTTGTTTTTCTTTTTAAAGATTGAGTAAACAGGTTACAATGGTGTAAGTTCACTTTTGGAAATCTCAGCTTAACACTTTGAGAGCTCTCTTAGCCCTAAAGAAATGCTGTCCTTTGTCCTGAGGTCTATTCATGAGCAGTTACTGCTTAGTGGAGGTATTGTGATCATTCAGAATTACTCTCACTGATTCTTTTGTTTTGACTACTCTGTCTTTTTATCTGAAGAGTTCTAGGATCTATGACGTATAACTTTCAGTCTGTCAAAAGATACTTAGAGGTAGAAAAGGGGATGATCATCATGCTCATCATAAAAAATCATGGTTGACAGACATCTCTATTACAAAAGATTAATAAGGGAAGAACATAAGACATTTATTTGACCATAATTTTATGTGACACAAGAGCTATCAGATTGAAAACCCAGAGATATAGGTTAAGCTATTCATTTTTAGGGTTATATTCCTTGAAGCATGGACAGCCATAGAGAGATATGATTACACGTAAGGGGCATGATTCAGTGCTAATAAACTTTAGTGGGGAAACTCAGCAAGACCTGTCTGCTCAAACTTTTTTCTTGACTTTTCTGTCCATCATTCCTTCCTCCTGGATATGGGGCAAGATCATTTCTGAAATGGGGATCTTACGAGAGCTTCTTTATGGAAAGTGCCAAGACAGAAAGGTAGAAAAAGATAATAGTAATATTTTCCAGCTTATGGACTGCTGTAGGAAAAGGGATTCTAATTTCTGTCAACTGCCTGGGATAAAATAAATTGTGGTTTCTGTGTTTTCTTGAGGGCAGAAAGAAGCAGGAGACAGGGCTGAAAAGCGTTAGGAAGGACATTTGCTTCTGAAGCCTTCATTTTGGATATCTTTTTTTTTGAGTCCAATTGGAAATACCTTAGCTTACTTTTCTTGAGTACAATTCTTCACATTTATCTAGTCTTCAGTATCCAGGCATACAGAAGTAGACTTGAGTTTTTGTTTTTGTTAATATCTATTTAGTAACTTTGTTTTGATGTTTTTGAATTTTGATCTTAAGATTCTTGTCTTTCTGAAGTTCTGAAAACTACATTGTTTGATTTTGCTACATTTGCTCAGGTATTGGGGATATATTACTAGTGCATCCCATGACAAATGGATTTGATAAGAAGGGACACTAATAAATATTATAAAAACGCTGCATGCAAAGCAGTATCTTAGGTTAATACAGTCCCTATTCAATTACAGCTCTTTGTAGGACATCTAGTATTAATAATGAAAACTAAAACCTGATCATGAATATAGTATTACAGTTTTGACATTGTCACTTGGTATCAATAATTTATCAGTTTAGTCTTTATATTATGTGTGAAGAGACATTTGGTTCTTTCAGAAGGGAAAATTGAACTGTGACTTAGAATTCCCCAATCATATTAAAATGTATTTCCAATGAACAGGAGACTAAAATATACTTATTCACCTGCCAATTCTTGATTCTTTGTTTAAATTAATTTTTTTTTATATCTTGAAGTAAACATTTAGAAGCTATCTCTTTCCCAAGCTAACTGTTCATAGACTAGTTTGTTTCTCAAGTACTCTAGGACATGTAATATAAGGCCACAGAAAATGCACATTGTAGGGCATAGGAAGAAATATACAATGTGTATCCTACTTATAGAGTAGTAAGAATATTTACCTGTCATATAAGAAGGTTCTTATGTTACTTTATTAACTCATAGATTTTTATAAAGACTTTATGAAAGAGCTCATATTTGCTTCCCTTGCATACAGTCATGAAAGTAACAGATTATAATTAAACCAACAGGGCCTACACAGATCATCCGGATATTGGGGCTTAATATGATTGGTTTGCTTGTCCTCGGATGGATGCCCATTTGTTGCTGCTATCTTTGCCAGTGCAGGTAGGCAAACATGAACTTTTATTTTATTTTATTTTTTGGAGGAACAGGGGATTGAACTCAGGCCTTTGCACTTGCCAGGGAAGCACTTATTCCACTGAGTCATCTCACTGGCCTCAGTTTATTTCTTAATATATATAGATATTTCTATGTAGACACATTTCTTCAGATGCTTCTGAAATACAGGACTTATGTTTAGGATACTTTTATTTGAAAGAAAGATGGTTTGGAAATGTCTTAAATGGAATTGCCATCATATTCATATTGTGTTGTGCTGTGTTTAGTTTTGGGGTACTAGGAACTGGATCAAGGGCCTTTGCATTGAGCTACATTCCCAGTCCTTTATATTTCTTTTTTGAAGACAGGGTCTTGCTAAGTGACTGAAGTGCTGAGGCTGGGCTCAAATTTGGGAATTTGTAATCATAGATTGTCCCAGGTGTGTGCCTCAACAGCAGGCTAATAATAATAGTATTTCTTAAAAAAATACTACTTATTATTTTGCTTTCCCCTAAATTCAAGTCATCCTTTTGTGTGAGCCAATAAATCTTATCAAACAAAACCTCAAACAGAAAGAGTGATAAATCAGCAAATTGGAAGTGTTGGTTTTCATTGTATCATTTCCCATTTTTGCTGTTGTTGCCATTGCTGTTATACTGGGATAGAACCAGTACATAATAATTACATTTACTGTAGGGAATTGGTAAATATACATAACACATTTAGATTTTTTTCTTACTCTTCCCTCTACCCCTTTTTGTTTTTGCAGCATCAGATTAGTTTATTTATAATACCTGATAAAGTTAATTATCATATTTATATATTGCAAAGCAGATTATCAAGCTGAAGAGCATATACAACATGTAAGACAGTTGTACTAAGGCAAGGCACTTTTAGATACATTGGTTATTCTGGATTGCAAGATTTTTTTTCTTCTGCATTTTTCATATATATATATATATATATATATATATATATATATATATATATATATATATATATATACAGAGAGAGAGAGAGAGAGAGAGAGTTTTGCATGAGAGAAATCATGCAGTATTTAAGCTTGTGTGTCTTAGTTACTTAAATTATAGTTTCAAGGTGCATCTGTTTTTCTACAAATGACTCAACTTTGTCATTCTTTCTGGTAGAGCAGAAAGTACCAAATATAATATATAAGTACCAAATTTTCTTTATCCATTCATCTGCTGAAGTAATAACCTGTTTTTGAAACCAATGTTGGGTTATAGCATTTCAGCTACTCCAGTTTGTATATGACAATTTTGTTTTAGATTTTCAGCTTTTTACTTTCCCAGATGCTTGGGAGTCAGAATAGAAGTTTTGAGCCTTCCCTTTTCCCTTAAAGTTTGGATTTATATTAAAATTGCCACAAAAGGGGCTGGGGCTGGAGATATAGCTCAGTGGCAGAGCATCTGCCTGGCAAGCACAAGGTCCTGGATTTCATTCCGGGTACCAAAAAATAAAAATAATTTGAAAAAGTGCCCACAAATAAAAATGAAATATTTGTTAGAATTTGGTGGCTAACTTGCCATGCAATTTAGAGTGTGGGATAATAAGTTTGGCATAATAATTTCATTATGACTTCTGTATAAAGTTTCTGCTGAGTTTTATGGGGATATTTATGATCACTGGATTTTTTTCAGTTAAATGAAGTACAAAGGTTTAACCCTCAATACAAGTGTATTTTACTTTTTCTATATAATACAAAACACTTGAGTGATATAAACAATGTGAGCAAGTAAGTATATTGGATAGCATTTGTTTTAGTTTACTATATTTAATGTTTATTTTGCTATTTTATGTAAGAGCAGTACATTTCTTAGGTCATTCTGGGCTGTTTGTTAACATCTGGAGCAGGTGACACAGCTAGCTGTTCAGCCCAGTTTTGAAGAACAATGTTTGAGGTTAGATAGGTCATTGTCAGCCTTTCCCATTAACCTGACCTTAGAGACAAAGACTGCATGATAATAGAGATCTTACCCTTGATACTGAACAAGAAGCTAAGTGGAACTGAATGGCTGTTAAACTCCTCTTGATAGGGCAAGATATCGCCTGATACCAGTCCCCTTAACTCACTTTCTGTCCTTCATTTCAAAGAAAAAAGAGGTAGATAAAATTTTAGAGTAGGTAAAATAATACCATAAAAGATAAATACACCATGTAGTAAAATACACATGTGGCAGTTGAAAACGTCAAAAACTCAGATCAAACAAAACAAAACATAAACTCAGATGCAGTGGTACATGCTCTGGGAGGGAGGCTGAATTAGGAAGATTGTAAGATTGAACCCTGCTTATCAACTTGGCAATATCCTGTCTCAAAATTAAATAAATACTTAAAAATTAAAAAAGGACTAAGGAAGGCACTGGATTTAATCCCCACCACTGTAGGAAAAATCCCATTGTAGTTGTCCTCTTGACCTTCAGTTGCAAGGCCAAACAAATAAGGTTTGAAATCCCCTGGCAATTTGCACAGTAGCTTCTATTTACAGGTCACTTAAAGAAATAGCAACTTGCAAGAGTTGGAGAGATAAAAAATGAGAAGTACAGTAATCTGAGCAGGTAGGAGAAATGAAAACATTTCCCTAGAACCAAATATACTTTATCATCTTGGTGACTGTCATGCTTTGCACAGTTCACCTTATGCATTTAGTATTTGTGTTAGGTAAGGGAGCGGATACAGAAATCCCATTTTTAAGAAGCTTAAGTCTACATTAAGTAAATCTCAAACATGACACTTTTAAATAACAATTTAAGATAGAGTATATAAATAAGGACTAAAATGAGTGGCAGCAGTTTCTTATACAAGTTCTTAGGCAGTTACAATCAAGGTGAGTGTGAAATGGTAGGCAGCTTCTGTAGTAGATATGGTGCCCTTTGATCTGGGGTTTGAAAGGAGGAGAATATTGTATTGCCTGTAGAGAGACCTTTCCATAGGATTCATTACATCTAAATGTGCATCTTCTAACTGTAGACTTCTTAGCTACCAGTCATTTCAAAGGAAAACTGGCTGAAGTTTGTCCCTGGAATAATCTCTCACTGAATCTCTAGTTTACTTTAGTGGACTTGAATTTATTAGATGTGCTATCAACTACGAAGCTGGCTTGAGGTGGTTTCATGTATGCAAAAGGGAAGAGAGAACATAAGTGAAAAGCTTTTCTAAGAATTTGCCACTAATAACTGTATTAAGTTTGTGTCTGAGATGTGTTTTGAAATTCATGGCACCCTCAAGGTTATATATATTCTATTTTTACCGTCATTAATATAAGGATCAGAAGCTTCATTAAGGTTTAAGTGTCACTGATAGGCTTAAGACTTACTTAGAGAAGAAAGGAAAAGATCAAATGGATGGAGACAAAAGGAAGCAAAGGGTCAGGGTCCTAGGGAGAGGGAGGTGAAAAAAAGTGGCTGAATTGTTGCTATTACAGCAAAAGAGTGCCAATGACAGTGGACTCAAATGATAAATTTACTTTCTAATCTTTACCTGTAGTTAGATAACACTTGTCTGGATACATATGATAATTAAACATCTGTTACCTAAAGATATAGTACTCATATATGTGCATAGCCTTGGTAAGGTAGAAAAATTCAAATATTATAATACTATGCCTATTAAACTCAGATGATATGCATTTCATGCTCTTCTACCAGATTGAATTTATAACTTTGAATTAAGAAAAATTCAAAACTTAGTCCAAAAATTTAAAAAAAAAATTCTCTTTTGATTAACAAAAAGCCATAGTTCATCATGACTGTGGATCATCTGATACAGAAATGATATAAAAAGTAACCCCCCATATACTTTTCAGTGTTGCTGTTTTCCAGATTGCTGTGACTGAAAATTTCTTCCTTTATACAAACTCTGGTGCGTGATTCTCTGTATTATAGTGTGCTTTTTTATTATGCTTATGGTCTTAATCCTACTTATTTCTGAGAATGGGAGGTGAAGAATTGGGAATAAATGTCAAAAATTGCCTAAAAATCATCACTTACTGAATTTTAAAATTAGACACTTACATTTTCATATTGCCATGTATGGGTTTCTTTACACTGTTCAATATAGTTAGCAATATTACTTTGAAAAGCTTTATGCGTGAATTAGCCAACTGCTAGAAGATTTGCAGTTGCTAGAATTATATATGCATGAATTTATAGGAAAGTAATACAATCTATAAATTTTAAAAATACTACTGTACTTTAAGATCTTGGTTAAAATGTCAGATGACATGAGGAAATTCAAACTTTTAACATAAGTCACTATAGATTTGAAATTTGTATAAGACAGTTCTTCTTGGACCTTGTTCAAGGAAATTTAGTTACTACAGTAATAGGAAAACCTTACTATATGTGGGTTATATTTGTGAGATGTTGCTAATTTAAGTACTCCTAAGACAGAATTTTTAGAGAATTCTGGAGTACTAGGTATTATTAAAAAGAACAGTTTGTTGCCAAACATTAATAACTTTACTGCAAAATGTGGTGGCCTTTTCTCGATTTCTGAATTGACCTGTGGGTCACATCCCTTTTGGCTGTGCTCTCCTTCAAACTTTCTTTCCTTGTAGTTCATTGTTCCCTTTCAATGTAGTTCTGTCATTCCATTTCAATCTGCTTTGTTCTCTCAGCTGTGGTTGTTTTTATTTTTTTATTTTATTTTATTTTATTTTATTTTTGTGTGTATATACATAAATATTTATTTTCCCCTTTCTAAATTTCCATAGGTTTTCAGTGATCTGCCCTAACTATATTTTCTTTTTTTTAATGTTATAATTTTATATGAATAACAAGCACTTTGAAATACAATGTAGAGCCATTATTTCCTACCAAACATGACTGTTGCAGTGGTAGAATGTCTGTAGAATGTTAACAGAAA
>PVKA01045961.1:0-15172 GCA_004027165.1 Ctenomys sociabilis | reverse complement strand
ATAAGTTCATTGCTTTAACAGAAAGGAAAAGCAAAGATGTACAGATAATCAGAAATGAGAGTGACAGGACCACAGGACTCAGAATGACTCTAACCTGTCCTAAATAGTGGGTGGTGCACTGAAGAAAGATGGCTCCTGGTACAGATGTGTGCCTGGAGAAAAAGGGATCCTTGTGTGAGCTAATGGGCTCACAGCTGATCATTGGGGCAGCGAGGAAAATTTGTAAGACTAAAGGAAGAGTAGACATGCCCCAGGGGACCAAGTGCAGCGGCAAGGTAGGCGTCAAAGAGAAACAGGAGAAAGAGGCCTGCACATTGCTGCATCTTGAATGGGCTACCGACAGGAATTACGGTGTTGCTGACCTTAAGGAAGAGGAAGGTGAAGGCCTTGGCGGGAAGACAGCCATGCCGATATGTCTGAAGTGGTGTTCGGACTTCCAGCTACAGGAGATTCCTTCGATTCCTGTGAGGACTAGAAGTAGAAGAAGGGCGCCCGGAGATGCAATTCCTGGGCTTCCAAACCTGCAGACAGCACAGGAGAACTAGTGACATGGCAGTGATGGCTGTGTGAGTTTGAAAAGAAGCCAGCAGAGGGCTCTAAAATTATTAGCAGATGTAGAACCATAAGGAAATAATTTCATAAAGAAAACCATGAACACTGACTCCCCTGTCATTCAGATAGTTAAGGCAAAGTGTAAGAAGCCCGGTGCAAGGAATCAAGCCATCTCTAAACAACTTCTACTTGCTTGCAGTTTTATTTAAGTTTACATTCATGTCTTACTTTTAGAAGCTTGGCACCAAAGTTCAACTATGCTGATGTGGAAAATAGCAAGCACACTGTGAACGACTGGTAAGAAGGGGCCGTGGGATCAGATTTACTTGCAGATAGATTTGTTCATTCCAAAGCAGTTTCTTCAGGGCCAAGTGAAAATTAAATTCTATTTGCACCTGAGCAGTGAGGACCTGCAGCACAGGAGACTCATGAGCAGCCACTGTCTCTTGGAGAAGTAATATTTAGATGAATCCAAATGAATGTGGCGAATACAGATCTCTCTGATGCTTACTTAGGTGAATTTCCTGACATCTATGGAAAGCTTTTATATTGAAAACAGATATTCTTGTAGTGGTTTTTGTTTCCTTTCTGCAAAAAAAAGTTCTGCAGGAATCAGAATGGTTATAGTTGGATCTGTTTTTTGTTTTCCAGCTCTACGCCAGAATTCATTGGTAGAAAGAATCTCTCTGGGGGAGATACTGTGTTTGCATTTAAATTAGACATAAAATGAAGAGGTTTGTTTGAAATATCAGAGCATTAAATATCAGTTAAAAATAATAAATATTTATCGTCTACTATATACCTAGTACTATGCTGAGCATCAGAACAAACAGAACCGCTTCCTTCTTTCATGGGGTTTTGCATATCAAGGATTGTTTCTGTGTATGTGTGTGTGTGTGTGTGTGTGTGTGTGTGTGTGTGTGTGTGTGTGTGTGGTTTATTTGGTCATTGTTATCAGGAATCAAACTCAGGACCTCACACTTGCCAGCTTTCATGAGGTTTTAAAGCAATAACTGATGTTCAATAACTAATTACATTAAAAGTCTGTAATTCTGGGGCCAGCCAGATAGTTTAGCAGATTAAAGTGCTTACTTAGGCAGACACAGGAACCAGATGTTCTATTCCCAGCCTGCCCTGCTGGTCCCGCGCCTGGGGCTAGCTGAGGCAGCAATTGAGACTGGGCGTGGTAGTGCGCACCTGTAATCCCAGCTCTTGGGAGGCTGAAAACAGGAGAATCACTACAAGTCCAATCTGTGCAGTGAGACCTTATAGACCCTGTACTAAATACATAAAAAAAAAATTTAAAAGTCTGTAATTACAAAGTACGGTTATCCTTCCAGAAGGAAAGCAATAGAATGGTGAAAAATGGAAATGACCCTTGGATTTGGTGTGAGGGATGAAGCAAGGTGTATTTATGTCCTTTTGAGACAGGGTCTAGGCTAGCCTTGAGCTCACTTTGCAGCCCAGGCTGGTCTCAAACTCACATTGATCTTCCTGCCTCAGCTCCCTGAGTGGTGGGATGTGCACACAACCATACTCTGAGGTTGTATTTATGTAGAGCCTGAGTGACATGTTAGAACAGAGAGGGATGGGAAGGTGGAAGTGACAAGGTGACGTGTGCTTGAGAAAACAAAGGTAGTGTGCTCAGACTCCAGTGAACAGGCATGGGCATAGTGCCATAGGATGACACCAGGCAGGAGATGGGGATGTCACATGGCCCCTTGTGTGTCCTACATGGGCTTTCTCATTTTTTCCAAAAGCAAAGTAGGCTATGAGGCGGTTAAGCAAGAGAAAGACGTGATTGCCCTGGTTGTCGTGTGATTTGGAGTGGGTTTAGAGGAAGAAGTGAGGAGTTCAGGTAAGCACCTGCAGACCTTGATGGAACCACGGATCAGGGTGAAGGTGGTGGAGAGAAGTGGGCAGGTGCCAGTAATGTGCTTTGGGCAATTCGGTGAAGCTTAGTGATAGACTGTTGGAGTAGAGAAAGTAGGAAAACAAGGCAGGCTCAGAATATATACTCTAGACCAGACAGCTCTTGTAACAGCTTGAGTAGGTGTAGAACCCAATAGGGCAATTCTTCCTGAAGTTTCATATTCATGAGTGGATTCTTTGTCAGGACTTCTGTACAGCCAAGAGTTGATTATGACCCCCAGGATGATCAGTTCTGTTGGATTCTTCATGGCAGAGGGAGGAAAAGGAGAAGGGGCCATTCCTTGTGAATCAAGTGAATCTTTCATAGTTAGGAAGGAAAATCATGTTAACTATACATTTCACATGTGGACGTGTGGTGGGGGAGGGGGAACAGACTGTCCACCTTAGAATAATGGTGGTATTTACCTTTAAGGTTTACCAAGAGTTATGAAAACATAGAACCAATTGGCAGTGGTGGCTATGGTGAAGTCTTCAAAGCAAAACATAAATTGGATAACAAAATTGATGTTATTAAACGCGTTAAATACAACGGACAGTAAGTAGTTCATGGTTTTGTTTACTTGTTTGGGCTTTTATTTTTAGGGGCGGGGGAGTGAAAAGTCGTGTTAAATCTGCAGTGTTCCTGCATTTCTTTCTTCTTCATTAGTGTATCATTTACTTCTTTCAGTCCTCCTTAAACAGTTATTCTACCCAGAAAGCCTTGGGTTATTTTGAAGTGATCTCACCTGAGTATGGTTATTTCAGTAAGACAAAAATACAACACAGGACAGACATACCACTGACCATCTTTCTGAGGCAGTCTTGATAAATGAAGATATAGAATCAATCAGTTTAAGGCAACCTTTGAGATTTTCTAGTCTGATTTCCTTATTTTACAGGTGAGAAGGCTGAGCTCTAAAGATGTTAATTCACTTATGTAAGGTGAAGGCTAATTGGTATTTAGTGTGTGGTGGTGTGTTAGTATTGTCTGGTATACCACTCCAATGTGTTACAGCTTGAAACAGCAATTTACTGTTTTCTTTTATGTTCTTGTGGGTTGGCTGTGTTCCTTTGGACAGTCCTGTCCTGGGTTTCCCTAGAACTTGTAGTCTGTAGCCATCTGAAAGCTTGAGGAAGCTGGATAAACACAATGGCCAGAAGGTGGCATTGGCTTAAGGGTGAAAGGCCAGCTGGGAATGTCAACCAGAGTCCTTGCACATGGCGTTTTTCCTTGGCTTCAGCTTCTCACGACTTTGAAGCTGCATTTCAAAAAAAGTTGTCCTCAGAAGGAGTTATCCAAGAGATCAGGAGGAAGTGTCAAAGCTTCTTTTGACATAGTCTTTGAAGTTCTAGAACATTCCTTTTACCACATCACATTGGTTAAATAAAAATCATGAACAACAGCTCAGATTTAAGAGATAGATTGTATCTCTTAAGATCAGCAGTGTATGTGTATGGGAAGTTTTTGCACAGTGTCTTCTACATACTAAGGTGAGGTTTAGAACTCACTCTCTAGAACATCAGATCAATATGATCTCACGAACACCCATCACTTGTTATATTTGACTCATGTGGTATCTGCTTCCCCTTTCCACCTGGATAGCAGAACTCTTCCAGGAGAGAAAACACACAGCAAGGAGACTGCAAGTCACATGTCCACCAGCCTTGCTGTTGCTGGCAGTTGCTATCTACTTCTCTGGACAATGCTATGCATTTGCAATACCCTCGTACCTACTCAGCATCAAAACAAAGCTTTTTCCTTAAACTTACCAAGAATGAAATGCTATTTTTCTTTCTGCTATGTAGTTTTTTTTTTTTAAGTGGTAATGATTTTGATAAGGATACACCATCTTGGACATGTCAGGTGACTTCTATATTGTTACCAACATGTTAAAAACACACCTGGAGAGCCGCAGAGATAGCTCAGTGGTCTAAGTGCCTGCCCAGGCAAGCACAAGGACCTAAGCTTGATCCCCAGTACCACATGCCATGCTGGCCACCAGAATGGGGTGTGGTAGTGCACACCTGTAATTCCAGTGCTGGGGAGGCTGAAATAGGAGCATCACTATGAGTCCAAGCTGCATAGTGAGACCCTGTACCAAATACATAAAATTAAAAACAACCTGTAAATATTCATATAGAGCCATAAAACTGTTCTACCCAAGAATTTCCTGTCTGTAACTTGCTACAAATTGTGGCTGTACACAAGAAAATATCATAGTGTCATTTATCACAGTGAAAAATCAGAACAAAATATCTAGCAATAGATAAATGATTTGTAAAGGATCTGCTTAGGCAGAGCACAGCGGCCTGGGTTCGATCCCCTGCTTGTGGTTCCAGCCCCACCTCTAAGGCCCCCTGAGATAGAGATTGAGATTGGGCATGCACCTGTAATCCCAGCACTTGGGAGGCTGAAACAGGAGAATCACTATGAGTCCTATGTAGTGAGACCCTGTGGACCCTGTCCTAAATAAATAAATGATTTCATATGTTTTATACTGTCCCCTAACCAATGACTTATAGCCATGGTAGATGAGGAATATTGACTACAATACTTAGACATGATATGATGTTGGAAGTTCCTTTAAAATAACCCAGGGGAGGATGAGGAGGGTGGTTATAAAGAGGTTACATGTAGGTGAAACAAGATCAGTTAGGAACTGATGGCCATTCCATCTCGGTGACGGCTGGGCTATAGTTCATGATATGGTTTGCTATACTTTTTATAGTTTTGAAATCTTGCATTAATACTTTCTAAATGATGTTTATGCATATTTTATTACAACATAAAAGCTATAAGATAGTATATGAGGATAAAAATGTACACTATTTGCAAACATAAAAATGTATATAAAGAAAATTGTAAAAAATAATACTGAAAAATTTATTGTTTAGGATTGTTGATGCATCAGTAATCTTTCCTTTAGTTTTATTAATTATATGTCATATAAAACTTCTTCAGTAAAAGATGAATTGTAAAATGTATGCGTATCCTTCTTTATCTTTGAAATCTCCAATTTATTTACTCTGCTTAGTCTGGGATTATCTTAGCTCTTGACAACACATCCGTATAAAGCTCCCATAATGCACCATGAAGTCTCAGTTTCTTTGCATAAATTATCTCTTTGCCCTATTTTTTTGTCCCACATTGAAATGATGAATTGGGTTTCTGTGTAGTGCCAGGCTTACCTACTGTTGCTACCCAAATGGGATTTAATTATGAAATCCTAAGATTTTTAACACATTGGTTAACAAAACAACACATTATTTTTCTTAGAAACTGCACCAGTAGCTCAGCATGGTGGCACCTGCCTGTAATCCCAGCACTTGGGAGGCTGAGGCACGAGGATTTTTTTTTTTTTTTTTTTTTTGCCTTTTTGAGACAGGGTCTCACTGCAGTTCAGGCTGGCCTTAAGCTCACTTTGTAGCTCAGGCTAGTCTCAAACGCACAACAATCCTCCTGCCTCAGCCTCCCAAGTGCTGGGATTACAGGCCTGTGCCACCACGCCTGGCTTTGAGGCATGAGGATTACTGGGAGTCACAGGCCAGCCTAAGCTATATAGTGAGTTCAAGACCATCCTTAATTACATGGCAAGACTTTGTCTCAAACAACACCAACAAAAACTGCATCAGTGGCATTTCAAAGACTATTACAAATGTTTTTAGATGGTCTGATGTTTGGAATTATTCAAATTTTTCTTTTACCTTGAGAAAGAGAACAACTTTGTGTTCACTTTTTCCTTGAGTTCTTCTGGGTTTCATTCTAAATCTTGGTGTGGGCACTGCGGTGACTGCTTTATAAGGGAATATGGACAGTTGTCTTGTGTTGTTTAGGCATTCTGTAGTCATTGGGGATAGATATTGACACGCTCATGTCTCTGCTTCTTGTCAACAGGAAGGAATTGCGTGAAGTAAGAGCGCTGGCAGCCCTCGATCACCCCAATATTGTTCAATATCGTTTTTGTTGGGCCGGAGAGGATTATGATCCTGACTGCAGTGGAAATATTAATTCACGGTAGGTAAAAAGATGGTCTCAGAGCTGTAATAGCACGTAAGGAGAAGCTGTCGTTTACTACATCTGCACCCTTAAGGCCCTTACTCATCCCACTTAAATCCCAGCCACCTCTAAGAAGCACTGCTGTCCTTCACTCTTTCATTCTGGTAGGAAGGATGAAAAAAATCTTTCCCATATTCCTCTCCCTCTTCCAGACTTAACTTATTATATTATTATTATTATTATTTTTTTTTTTTTTTTTGAGACAGGGTCTCGCTATGCAGTTCAGGCTGGCTTTAAGCTCACTTTGTAGCTCAGGCTGGTCTCGAACTCACAACAATCCTCCTGCCTCAGCCTCCCGAGTGCTGGGATTACAGGCATGCGCCACCACGCCCGGCTCTTATTATATTATTATTATTATTATTATTATTATTAATTTATGTATTTGGTACAAGGTCTCTCTATGCAGCTTGGACTCGTAGTGATTCTCCTGTTTCAGCCTCCCCATGCTTGGTTTCAGGGGCCGGCTCCCCCACACTCCTGGGGTGGGGCCCGCATGGCATGTGTTACCAAGGATTGAACCCCAGGTCCTTGCTCTTGTCAGGAAGACATTTAGACCACTGAGCTATCTCCCTAACCCTAAACTTAACTTCATTTATTATTTATTTTTTTATTTTTGAGACAGAGTCTAGCTTTAAAAAGTTCAGGCTGGCCTCAAACTCACTTTTGTAGCCCAGGCTAGCCTACTAGTCCTTGTGATCCTCCTGCTTCAGCCTCCTGAGGGCTGGAATTATAGACACCACCACCACACTCAGCCACAACATTTTAGTGCCTTTTTGTCTTGTCCTTTGCTGTTTTCAAAGCTCAGACCTGCTTTCTGACTCCGTTGTTTAGCAGTTATGTCTGCTCATGTGTCTTTGCTTCCATAAAAGCTGCAGAAGAGCCTTGTGAAGAAAGTTTTAACACATAGGTGCTATGTCCAAAGCTTCCTCCCATGGCTCTTGATGCTATGGCCTCAGAGGCCCCTCACTGATGTGGGACAGTCAAAGGGTGGCCTTGGGATGCAGGTGCACGCTCAGGGAGGAGTGGTCGGCAAGGAAATAATGCCAAGTTCATGGGCAGTGATGGGGACCCCTTTGCTTCTAGTACTCATTTTTATTTGTTCAGTTAAAGCACTGCTGAAGGACTAGAAATTCTAAACTCCTGGCATCTGCCTTTGAAAGTCACCAAGCCTTTCTTAGGGACAGTGTTTTTACTGAAATCCTGACACCTTGGGGATCTCTTTCTTTACCATATTCTGCACCCAGCCCCATTTCCACCTTGTGTACTTGAGAACTTTGGTTAAGAGTTATTGACTGTGCTCATACAGAACTTCTTCAGCTTTGAGCAGATTCTTGGCTACCTCTCTATTTTGTAGCCCATAAATTTTTAGAGGAAAAAATTTAATATGAAGGCCTACTTAGTTCAGAAGGAAATATAAAACATAGCTAATGTTGTCTTTCCTTGAACAGAACTCACAGAATGTAGTTGGTTGGCACTTCTCTTGGAGCTCCTGTCCCGTTTGTCTTGTTAGGCTTGTTTTTTCCTCTCCTAGTTTTATTAAACTGTAATCCTTATGGAGTCAAGGAGAGGGCCTAGCTCATTTCCTCATATCTAGGTGTCTGTTTTGTCTTTTGCAAAACAGGCACTCAGTTGATTGATGGTGAATTGTCTCAAAATGGCTTGATATCATAATGCAATGATGTTTTCTGTAATTAATACAGAAAATTATGATCTCTTGTGATCAAGGACCTGCAGCATTAAGGAATGGATGGAAATTAAATGAAGTGGCACATGCCTTAATCCTGGCCTGGGATGACAGGTTGGAGGCTGAGGCAGGAGGATTGTATTGCAAGCCCATTCTGGGCAACTTGAGAAAGAAAGGGAAAGAAGAGAAGGGAAAGGAAGGGGGATTGAGGAGAGTGAAGGAAGGAATGAACCAAAGAAGGAAAGAATGGAGGGAGGGAGAGGCTGGGTAGGTAACTCAGCAGGCCCTGAGTTAAATCCCCAGGACCAAAGAAAGAAAATAAGAACAGGCCAGGGCCAGCTCAGGGCCAGGGTTTGATCCCCAGCGTGCTGGCCCTGCCCCCATTGTGGGCTGAGACTGGGTGTGGTTGTGCTCACCTGTAATCCCACTGTTTAAGAGGCTGAAAACAAGAGGATCACTATGAATCTGGTATGATTTAATAAAAAAATTTATTATATGCTGATTCAAATTTATTATATTTAGTTTTATTTGGAGACATGTTTTGGGGTTCACAAGATGACAAGATATACTTTATAATTTTTCTTTTATATTTAATAAAAAAAACAAAATTTGATAACAAAATAACATGAGACTAACAGCATTTAATGCATTGTGTATTGTTATCTTCAATGTAGTTACTCAGGGGCCGGGGAGATGGCTCAGTGGAATGAGTGCTTCCCTGGCAAGCGCAAGGGCCTGAGTTCAATCCCCGGTTCTGCCAAAAAAAAAAAAAAAAATGTAGTTACTCAGAGTATAAGACATAAACCTCAAAGCTTCTTGCAAAAAAGGAACAGACGGAAGAAACAAAACTTTTTTTCAGTGAAGTAAGATAAACTATGTAAATGAAACTAATGAGCATATAAACTAAAACAGTTTTGAAACAAGTTTGAACTTATCCACATTTCATAATTATCTCTGCTCTGTTTTGCTTTTTACTTGTATTTTTAAAAAATATTTTTATTGTTACTTTTAACGTACTGTGGAATTTTTATTCAGACTCAAGTGCAAGTGCCTTTTCATCTCCATGGAATTTTGTGATAAAGGGACACTGGATCAATGGATTGAACAAAGAAGAGAAAACAACTTGGACAAAACTTTGGCTTTGGAATTTTTTGAGCAAATAACAACAGGAGTACATTATATACACTCAAAAAACATCATTCATAGAGACCTTAAGGTAACTGTAAAGTTTTCTTTATTAGTTGATAAGCACAATTTAGTGATTTAAAAATTGATCTCTGGCTTTAGAATTGTGATTTAATAGTAATCATGGCAAAATAGGTCCTCTGAGATTAGATCAGGCCTAGAACTTGGTTCAAACCTTTCTCCATACCTCCACTGCTCAGAAGACGTGGGATGGGGAGTAGGGGCAAGGACCTTATTGTTATGCCAAGCCCTACTAGAAGGCTTGTTCATATGCTGGCCCTAACAAGCTGTTTGTAAATACTAACATCTTTTATACATAGAGAGTTAGCTCAGTAGAATAAGTGCTTGCCTGGTAAGCTCAAGGTCCTGAGTTCAATTCTCAGTACTACAAAAAGAAAAAAAAAATTACTATACATAGAGAACATTTCTGTTTGCGGATTACTGCAGGTGGCAGTCAGGGCTGCCCTGGCCCTTGTCTGCTTGCTGTCCCAGATGGTTCTACTATGGCATTGAGAATGTGGCTCCATAATCGAGTTATCCTGAGGGTGATCATAGCTACAGGGTCTAGAGTCTAGAACTTCTTTTTCTGGTTGACCCTTCAGCCCTGTAATTGGAAAATTGCAGCAATTCAAACTATGGAGCACATAGCACACCTCGTATTTTCAACTTCTTCTGGTTTTCCTAGTCTAGACATGCAGTTGCCCTTGTCATTGGAAGCACAGAAAAGACACAGACTAGCTTGGCATGGTCTCCTCTGTATCCTCCTGCTGTGGGTTCCCTTCTTCATCACAAGCTAGCTGTGCTGACCTCTCCCCGGGCCCTTGTGTCTGCCTCTCCAGGACACTCTGCCCGTGTCCTCTGGCCCCCATTTCCTTTACTTAGTCTTTCCAGACCTCTTGGAGCTGCCCTTTCTTAGGTAGTGCTTACAAGGTCCTGCTTCTTTGGTCTTTCCTGCCGCTAGATGTCTTTTTCATTTTTTTCAGAACCAGGGATTGAACTCAGGCCCTTGCGCTTGCCAGGGAAGCACTTATTCCACTGAGCCATCTCCCCAGTTCCCGCTACATGTCTTAATACCTTGATGTTTGAGTCCTCTAGGTTCTAATAGTTCTCCTGAACAATATCTGAAAGTATCCTTGGAACTTCCAACATTAGGATTTATTCCAAAAAATAAATTTACTGGATTGATTAAGTCTTCACTTTGGAACAAATCATGCACATTAAATCTACTAAGGAATTAATCACAGTTATTTATACAGCTATTCATTTGCAAATAAATACAGAAGTTTGGGAGTTACTGCCTCCAAAGGGATGAGTGCAGCTCTGGCTGGGGCTTCCTCACATGGTTGCCAGTTCTCTGCATCCTGCACTGATGGTATCCTGTGTCACGATGAGATCTTGTGTCTGAAGTTTTGTCTGACTGCTGCTACTCCGAGGTCAGACTTCAACAGTGATTCTTCTTTCAGCTACAACTTTTTTAAGCTTTCTCTGTTACATCGCTGCTTTCTGTCCTCCAGAACAGGATGCTAGTGAAGGTGAGCATCTTTTGGTTAGGTTTTGAAAACTGCAGCTCGTAGGCACCTTTGCCAATGAGCCTGTCATATATGAAGTGTGTACTGCTCCCTGGGAGCTTAAGGGGACCGAAGCCTCTGGTGAAAGTCATGGGGACTTCTGGAGTGAGGGCTCGCTATCTGAGGCTGCTTACTCGTAGAAGGCATCTCCTACCAGGCCAGCCTCCTTGCTTGGCCTCACCCTGAGCATCGACCATGTTTCTGTGCCCCGATACAGAGACCCCAGGAGTTGCTCTTGGTCTGCAATCTTATATTTTCTCTAGCCATCCTGTAACAAACAAAACATGCCACCCTTTTTCTTTCTAATGAATTATAAAAAGCAACCTGATATTTTTACTAGTTTTATCCACTTAAGATATTCAGACAGTATCATACATTCAACTTCTGGTTTCTCAAAGTCAGATAAAACCTGATGTGGGTAGCAGTCTCCCCTGCAAACAGGCTTACTTCTGTACAATTAGGTTGTAGCACAGGAACATTTTCTCTGCACACTCACTGCACACACCTGTGCAGGCCTGTGTTCTGATCTTATTCCCGGTTTCTGCACAGGGATTTTTTTTTTTTTTTTTTTTTTTGATGAGTGGATAGGGACATTGCTGGGCATTGTGTTGAACCTAGGAACATAGTGACAAAGGCTCTACAACTGAGCGACAACCCTAACCCTATTATACTTTTTAATACACTAAAATCAGTGCCTTCTAAAAAGCCATACGTAGTAGTGATCACCCTCTGTTCTTTTTGTCTCTTTTCTTCCTAAAATACGCTTAAAGCATTGCATGGAAAAATGTTTGTGCTAGGGATCAGTTTTCCTTTAATTTAGCACTTTCGAGGTGGATGAGATATGTTTATAAGGAAGTTGCCACAGGCCTGGAGAGTGACAGAAAGGAAGGTTCTTGGGCCATTTCTGCCTGGGATGTTCAGCAGGAATGAACCCATTCAGAGAATCTCAAAGTTAGCAGGCATTTTAAGGGTGCCAAAGTCAGCCCCCCCCACCAAACCCTGACCTTATATTTGCATTAGTGCTTTAAGTCACTGTCTGGCTCCTTCTGCAATGGGGAACTTCCTACAGCTCTTATTCTTTGGATTGCTTGATTAGTATATTAAGATATATTAAACCAAATCTCTTGGTCATGCCCACCCCTAGTCTTGAGTCCATCCCCTGGGGCCCTGCAGGGTGAACCTGTTTTTCACCCAGTCGCCACTCAGCTGTTTCATGTGGAGGCAGCTGTACACCAAATGACCTCTGCTGTCAACTTTAAAGTCCTTCAATGCATTTTAAAGACCTGTGCTATTCAAATGATTTGAGCTCCGTTAAATGTTGTCTAAGTAAATATAACAGCCTTAGCTAAGTGCTATGGTAATAGTCTGCCAGACTGGTACATATAAATTATTGTTTTTCCCCACAGCCATCTAACATATTTTTAGTAGATGAAAAACAAATTAAGATTGGCGACTTTGGACTTGCAACATCCCTGAAAAGTGATGAAAAGCGAACAGGAGATAGGGGAACACAGAGATACATGAGCCCAGAACAGGTAAGTGTCTTTCCCTTTCCTTCCTTCCTTCCTTCCTTCCTTCCTTCCTTCCTTCCTTCCTTCCTTCCTTCCTTCCTTCCTTCCTTCCTTCCTTCCTTCCTTTTTTCACTTTTTACTGAGCATAACTGACACACAAAATCATACATATTTAAGGTGGTCAACAGCCTTACCATTTTTTGTATTTACCATCTTTTGAGTCACATGCACCTTGCAGAATTACATGTTCAAGCTAAATAACATATTCATGACCTCAGTACTTATGGTTGTTCTTCATTTCCTCTGCTTAGAAACCTTCTGTAATAGCACAAGTTAAAAAATACTCTGAAAGAAAAACAAAGATGTGTTTAGCAGCTCATTGCCAGGGACAGTTTAGTGAACTCCATTCTATTTATTTATTTTTCATACAGGGTCTCATTATGCAGCTCAGACTAATAGTGATGCTCCTGTCTCAGTCTGCCCAGCACTGGGGTTACAGGTGTGTGCCACCATACCCAGTTTTGGGGCTGACACAGCAAACCTGGGGTTCCTAGGCTGGAATGGCATGCAGTACCAGGGACCAAACTTGGGTCTTTGTGCTTCTGGGCAGGCACTTATGCCACTGAGCTATCTCTCCAGCCCAGGGAACTCTAGGGCAGGCAATCTCTTGATATCACTATATACAAATGCATTTTTGAAAATGAAAAAGGAGTTGAGAGTTTGGGGAGTTATCGTGTTGCCCTGTCTTTTTATGTTTCTGTTCCTGGTGTTTTGTTGTTGTTGTGTTTTTTTTTTTTTTTTTTTTTTTTTTTTTTACGTGAGGTTTGCTTTCAATTATGCACCATCCTCAGAGTGAGGGTGTCCATTCTCCTCAACCAAATCCTTAAATTCAATGCGAAATTATCAAAACTTCAAGACCTGCCATGAAGCATAGCAAGTTCATTCTAGAGGTCATGTGGAGTTGTAAATATAAACCCAAACCCCTGTGGATATTTTTAGATTTCTTTTTTCCAGTACTGGGGATTCTGTACTAGCTACACTCCTTGCTCTTTAATTTTGCATCAGGGATGTGCTAAGTCACTAACTGAGTTGCCCAGGGTGAGTTCAGAGTTTTGATTCTCCTGTCTCAGCTTCTCAGAGTGTTGGAGTTCTACGCATGTGCTGCTGTGCCCAGCTGCTTCTGAAGATGTGTTCAAATTAAACAATAATGAAAAAGGATGTCTTCCTGTTCAAATAGTAAAATGTATCTTTTAGGGCTTCAATTATTAAAACAGTAAAATGTTTTCTTGAAAATTAATGAAACTTGGGGCTGGGGAGATGGCTCAGTGGAAAATTAATGAAACAGAGTCAAGAAACTCATGAATTTATTCATGCACATGCAGGATTGTCATATATATTTTAAATTGTGGTATGACCACAGTGACTGAGTGAGACAGCTACAAGAGACAGTTGCAGATAGGGAGTGGGTTAGATGTGGACGCCTGGAGAAGTTTAAGCTCAGGCTTCAAAGGATGTGGGGACCCCCCCATTGTTGTGAGACACCATGATAGCTGTGTGTGGCTTAGGCAGCTGGCTCTGAAAGCCCTGGTAGAGATCTGTCTGAGTTCTACCCCAGTAGCTTCACCCAATACAGAACTCAGTGGTCTGCTTTTGCTTTCTCTGTCCACTGGTGGGAGCAAGGACATGGGCTCAGCTTAGATGGTGGCCTCGGCCTGAAGTATGTGGACGTAGGGGCTTCTGGAGCAGGGCCCACATCATAAATCCATGGGTCTTAAAGCTGGGTGGACAGAACTGAGTTGGGGTACATCTCAGAGGAACACTGCAAGTGGGAGTTGCTGGACAGACTATGCCACTGGACAGACACCAATGATTGACCATGCCCAGTGGGAGAGGCAGGGTGGGATTTGACAACCTCACACAAAACTGTGAGTGGGGAAACACGGTGGCTTTGAGCAGTGACTCAATGTGCCTCCCTGGTGTCTGCTAGATTTCCCGACTGCAGACCCTGGATATAAATCCCCGTTTAAAAACACAAAAGAATTATTTTGGAGTCATTTTTTTCACCACTGGTTTATTGGAGTTTGAGTTTTTTTCTTTATTATATATTTTTTCCTTTTTTGTTTCAATCAGACTTTTTTTTTCTTGTTTATTTTCTTCTGTTACTTTTATCTCCTTTTACTTTGTTTTTTGAGACAGGGTCTTGCTTCATAGTGGAGAGTGGTCTTGAACTCACTGTATGTCCTGGGCTGGCCTTATTTCCAAATGATCCTTCTGCCTCAGCCTCCTGAGTGCTGGGATTACTGGTGGACACCACCCACCCAGCTTCCTTTTACTCTTTAATAGGATCCTTTATCTAATTTTTCTCTCCTCAAAAATTAAAAAAATATTAATTTTTCTCTCCTTTTCAGCTGTCTTTTCCTTATTTTTCAAATTTTATCCCCTTCATTCTCCCACTTCCAACCCCCTCTATCTTTACTGGTATAATCATTGAGTTTTGTTAATCTTAAGATATTTATTTAACTGTTTGCTATTACTGTTAAAATATTTTCTATTATTAGTGGAGGTATAGTTGTTGCATTCAGTAATTACTTACTGTATGTTGATATTTGGTTTGTTTTTCTGTTTATAGTATAACTATAGTTCTGTTTATTGTGGTTTGGGCAGGTTCGTTATTGATTTTTTTTTTTTTTTGGCAGAACTGGGG
>PVKA01045960.1:0-15183 GCA_004027165.1 Ctenomys sociabilis | reverse complement strand
AAAAAAAAAAAAAAAAAAAAAAAGAATAATGAAAAGACATTAAAAATGAATCCAACAGCTGCCTAATGACACAAAAATAGACTAACAGAATAATTTGAATAAGAGAAAAGTTAGAAAATAGCACAAATATCATTTTAAAAAAACTGTTCACAGAAACAGTGTTAGAAAATTACCCAAATGTAAGGAAAGAAATAAATATAGAGTAGCAGCAGTGCTGGGCGTATAAAGTACAGTTAGCGGTGTTTCTCCAGCAGCAGCAGGAGTTCTCACTTCAGCGCCAGGACAAGTCTGTTCGTGTTCTCTATGGAGATCTCTGTTATCTCACTGGGCGGCGGGAAATCAGGCTGAAGTAACTGAGTCCGCGATGGAAAGAGAAAAGGAAGAGTTTCATAAGCTCTTTATTGGTGACTTAAGATTTGAAACCAGAGAAGAAAGTCTGAGGAACTATTATGAGCAATGGGGAAAACTGGCAGACTGTATGGTTATGAGGGATCCTGCAAGCAAATGATCAAGAGGATTTGGTTTTGTAACTCTCTCATCCGTGGCTGAGATTGATGCTGCCAAGGCTGCAACACCTCATTCAATTGATGGGAGGGTGGTTGAACCAAAACGTGCTGTAGCAAGAGAGGAGTCTGGCAAACCAGGGGCTCATATGACTGTGAAGAAAGTGTTGGTGGAATTAAAGAAGATACTGAGGAGCATCACCTTAGAGATTACCTGTAAAAATTGAAACCACTGAGATAATTACTGATAGGTAGTTGGGAAAAGAAGAGGCTATGGCTTTATTACTTTCTATGACCATGATCTTGTGAATAAGATTGTGTTGCAAAAATACCACACCATTAATGGTCATGATGCAGAAGTAAGAAAGGCCTTGTCTAGACAAGAAATGCAGGAAGTCCAAAGTTCAAGGAGTGGAGGAGGAGGGAACTTTGGTTTTGGGGATTTATGTGGTGGTGGTAGGAATTTTGGACCAGGACCAGGAAGTAACTTTAGAGGAGGATCTGATGGATATGGAAGTGGATGTGGATTTGGCGATGGCTATAATGTATGGAGGAAGACCTGGAGGTGGCAATTTTGGAGGTAACCCTAGTTATGGAGGAGGAAGAGAAGGCTATGGTGGTGGAGGACCTGGACATAGAAACCAGGGTGGGGGCTATGGAGGCGGCTATGACAATTATTATAATTAAGGAAGAAATTATGGAAGTGGAAATTAACAATGATTTTGGAAATTATAACCAGCAACCTTCTAACTTTGGTCCAATGAAAAGTGGAAACTTTGGTGGTAGCAGGAGCATGGGGGGACCATATGGTGGAGGAAATTATGGTTCAGGAGGCAGTGGAGGAAGTGAGGGTTATTGTGGAAGGAGCCGATACTGAGCTTCCTATTTGCCATTGGCTTCACTGTGTAAATAGGAGAGGATGAGAGCCCAGAGGTAACAGAACAGCTTCAGGTTATCGAAATAACAATATTAAGGAAACTCTTATCTCAGTCATGCATAAATATACAGTGACATGGCAGACACCAGAGCAGATGCAGAGAGCCATTTTGTGAGTGGATTGGATTATTTAATAACATTACCTTACTGTGGAAGAAGTGTTGTAAAAATGCCTTTGAGACAGTTTCTTAGCTTTTTAATTGTTGTTTCTTTCTAGTGGTCTTTGTAAAAGTGTAGAAGCATTCCTTCTTTGATAATGTTGAATTTGTAAGTTTCAGGTGACATGTGAAAGTTTCTTTAAGATGTTTCTCGAAGTTCTGAAAAGCTATTAGCAGGATCATGGTATAATAAGACATAATGTTTTTCCTTTAAAAAATTTAAGTGTGTGTGTAGAGTTAAGAAGCTGTTGTACATTTATGATTTAATAAAATAATTCTAAAGGCAAAAAAGAAACACATATATAAGTAAGCAAAGGATACAGAACATGACAGAAAGAGATCCTCTCTACTATGTTATACTCAAAGGAGCAAAAGTCCATCCAAGGGACAAGAAAGGGAATGAATTATGTGTAAAAGTACACACATTACAAATGCAGAGGATGTCTCTATATAAACCTTAAAAGCTAAACAGGATAGAAAGATAAAAATTTTCAACTAAGACATACATATTTTGCAAAACTGTCCTGCAAAATTGACAGAGAAATAAGGTATTTCTGTGACATGAAACACAACACAAAATTCAGAACCACCAAACTAGCATTTCAAAAATGTCTCAAGAATATTCCAGAATAATGGGATGACCAAATAGTACAGCAGACTAAAGTACCTGTAAGCAGGCACAGGGGCCAGGGTTTGAATCCCCAGGCCTTCTGTGCTGGCCCCAGTAATGGGGGTATGCTGAGATGGCAAATGAGACTGGGTGTGGTGGTGTGAGCCTGTAATCCCAACTCTGGGGAAGCTGTAAACAGACGGGTCATTATGAATCCAATTAGTAGTGAGACCCTGAACATCCTGCAGACCCCTTCCTTAAATTCCAGGAATAAAGAAATAAATACCCCAGAAGAAAAAAGAAAAATAAAATTTAAGAAAAACATAAAGAATACTGTGTCCAGAAGCACATAGTAAAGTCAAAATTGCCAAGAAGTCAAAAAGAATGAAAATGTCTGGCAGGATGAACAGTTAAAAAAAAAAAAGGTGGAGGAGCACATGAGAAAAGGCCCATAATGCAGGGACAGGAGTAAATCACTATCTTCCAGTACTAATTCTAAATAGGAGGCATTAAGCTGTTTTCTTTGGTGTTTGTTTCTTTTTCTCCTCTTTCCTCCCTTCCTTTATTCTTCCCCAGATTCCTTTAACTTGGGTCATCTTCCTTTCTCCTTCTGGCTTGCTTCTTGTCTCTTTTTTTCTATAGTTCTCTTTATCTTTTCCACTTCTCCATTTTAATTTTTCATCTTAATTCTCTCTCTTCTTTTTTACTATGTAATTTATCTCTATGTAATTTACTTTTTATATTCCTCTTTGAGCTTCTATTTCTTGTCACTTTATTTCTCTTACTTTTGCCTAATTATGAAAACTTGTTTTTGCTCCCCCAAAATATTTTTGTATTACTTTTCTGTTCCTTCTCATATCACAGAGTTTACAGCTTCAAAGTTTTCCTCTTTCATTTCCATACTCTAAAACCCATTTAATAGTATAACTATGAAGCTGTGTTGATCATTTGATAGTAACATTAAAATTACTGTTGAATACTTTTCTACCATTAGTGGAGTGATGGCTGCTCCATTTAGTACATTTGGCTATAAGCCAATTCCTCAGTTCTCTCAATTTTTACATCATAATAGTGAATTTCTTCTCTAGAAATAAGGTTGTATAAATTGGTTCTTATAGTATGTTAATATTTAATTTGTTCTGGATGATACTACTGTAGTTGATTTGCTTGACACCATGGTTGTGTAATTGTCAACATTTTTCTGGAGGCCAACACTCAGATTGACTTTGTGATATTAACAATACTAAAGTACATTCCAAAAGAACTTAATTGCTGGGCTAAATACACTGAATCTCCCCTCCTGATTAACAAGGGCAGCAGGAACTTGAGGCTGTACCAAAGGATTGTGAGTAATTTGCCACAATCAAATTACATCACTGAAAAGCAACCAGAATGTTCTATCTCAACTAGACAAAAACCTTGAAACTTTAAGAATCCACAAACCTCATCACATATAGAGACAAAGACACACAAACACACACACAAGAAACATGAGAAGAAAGGGAAATAGAATTTCTCCCAAAATGATTCAGCACCCCATAAGCCAATCCAGAGGCACTGAGGGGCAGAACAGCATAAGCCACTGACCCAGACAACTTAATAGTAGAGGATGTTAGAAAACAGCACAAAAGGTGTTCATTAGAAAAAGTGAGAAGATATAACTAAACATAATTATGATAACAACCAAAGGATGCAGAAGATTTAGGAAGACACTAATAAAAAGCTAGATGAGATTAACAAAATGATACAAAACATAAATTAGAGCCATGAAAATGTTTAAGCAAAAAATACAAGAAATTAAAAATTATATTGAAAGTGTGGGCAGAACCGACCAATGAGGGGACAGAGTTTCAGGACTGAAAGACGGGGATCTCTTCCAACAATAAATACTCAAGGACACATTTAACAAATATAACAAAAGTACATGAAAAATGGATCCAACAACTCCTACATGACACAAAGAAGACAAATCTAAGAATAATGAGAATAAGTGAAAACTCAGGAGACCATACAAATGGCATGAAAAATCTTTTCACAGAAATGACAGAAAACTTCTCAAATATAGAAAAGGAAGTACACATACATTTAAGTAAGTCATACAGAACACCAAACAACAATGACCAAAGGAGACCCCTCTCCATTCCATATTACACTCAGAATGCCAGAATTTCATCATGAGAAGAAAAACCTTAAAGAGCTGTTAGAAGAAAAACAAACAAACAAACAAAAAAAAAAAAAACAAGGAATCACATATGAAAGTAAACACAGTGTAATTATAGCAGACTTTTCTACACAAACTTTAATGGACAGGTGGTCTTGCAGAGAAGTGTTTCAAGCTATAAAAAGATAGAAACTTCCAAATCTGAGCTATGTAGCCTGCAAAACTTTCCTTCAAAATCAAGTGAGAAACAACATGTTTCCATGGCAAGGGGCCAGGGAGACAGCTCAGAAGAATAAGCACCTGCCTGGTAAGTGCAAGGTCCTGAGTTTGATCCATGCTAAACAAACAAACAAACAATCCATGGCAAGGACCACCTCAAGAAATTCATGACTACTAAACCAGTATTACAAAACTTTTGAGGGTATCTTAGAAAGAGACAGTGAAGCCAACACTGCCAACAAGTGAAACATAATGAATATGCCTGGCAGGATGGGAAATTAATTAAAAGGGGAAATCTGTTCTAGAGGATAAGAAGGGTACAAAAAAGAAATTATGGGCGGGTCAACACTATTTTATGTTAAATCTAACATATACAGCCAGACTACATTGTTATTTACATTTTGTTACTCATCTCCTCTACAATGTTTGCCTGTCAGACATTTAATCTGTGGCCATCAGAAAACCTTAAACAAATGTAAGTGAACATCGAAATAATCAAACCAAACTTCTATGAAAGTGTTTAGCATTGGAGCCATAATTCTGGGGCCCATCCTCAGCAATGAAATTTTTAAACATTTTCTAGTCAATGTATCCTTCATTGTCTACTGTGAATAGATACAACATTGGATGGTTATGGTGTCAGGCTCCTCAAAATGTTAACTAACAACCACAACTGCCTTTTTTTGAAACTCAACTCCAAATATTGAAACTGTCTATGTCTGAGTAGGTAATAATTTATGTGTCATACATCAAGTAAAAAAGAAGACATTCCTTCAATTTTTTTCTTTCTTTCTTTCTTTTTTTTTTTTTTTTTTTTTTGTATTTTAGGGAAGGATCTACAGGGTGTTCAGGGTCTTATTGCTAGATCAGACTTGTAGTGATCCGCCTGTTTACAGCCTCCCAAGAGCTGGGATTACAGGCACATGCCACAACCCCAAGTCTCAATTGCTGTCTCATTGTGCCCTGGGGGTGGGGCCAGCACAGTAGGTCCAGGGATCAAACCCAGCCTCAGTGCCTGCTTGCAGGCCTTTTAATCCACTGAGCTATTTGGCCAGTCCAAAAGTTGAGCAGGATTTTTTTTTTCCCCTTAGGCTGCATTAAAGGCAGGTCTGGTAAGGCATGTGGAGCTGAGGATCAAACCATCAGATCTTGCATCTGACTGTTTATGCATAAACAGACACTTAAACAACTAAGCTAACCAGCTGGATGCCCTGTTTGTTCAATTTTTAATCTTTTCTTACAATTTAATGCAGGAGAAAAATCTGTGGCTCACTTTGCTGGTCCACTGTCCACAAGTACTTCAGAGGTTGCTCAGGATGATAGTGTCTTCCTCTGGCTTACTGCAATTTTTTTATGTGAATGCTAACATACCTGTAGCACTAGAGTAATATGCCTCCAGGAAATACTTAAAAATAATAATTGTTCTGACTGAGACAAGTAACTGTGTGCAAGAGAAACATGCCCAAATCTAGAGCCAAGAGTTTTATTTGTCTGTCACTGGAAACTAGTACTCTCTCAGTGTCCAAGTTATAATATGGGTATAACAAAATGTTTTGAAAGGACTCTGGCTTGAACAGGGCTAGATCAGTAAAAGCTTAGGAAATAATATTGATTGCAAATACTACTACATTCCTCTATTTTTGTTCTTCTGAACACTACATCATATTACCTACATTAAAAAAGGGAACTCCAAACTAAACTTTCAGTGGTTTATTTTAATTTTAGTAATAGTAATTATATTTTTGGTAAAATTGGAATGAAGAGAAAGGTTGCAATTGTGAGGAGGATCTTTGATTTAGTTGCAGAACTATGGATGGGTTATAGGCAATGCTTAGCAGGAAGCAAAGTGCCCTGTTTCCATTGATCCTTGAGGATCCATTTATTACTTCTAAAAGGATAATGTCAAGAGACATCCTTTACTTGTTATCATTTCCCTTAGGACATGCCTCAGGTTTTGTTTATTCTGTGCAATTTGATATACTACCTCCTACATGCTTCAAACTAATCTTTGATGGAATAAAATGTTAATTAAAAATATTGAACACTTTTTCATATATTTATCACCATTTGTATTTCTTCCATTGAGAAGTGTATATTCATCTGAGATGTCCAATTTTGAATTGGGTTTTTTTAATTTGGGGGGACTGATTTTTTTACTTTATTATGTGATCTAAATAGAAGTTCTTTGTTTTAGGGACAATTCACTAAAATCTTTCTCTAGTTTATGAGCCTTTTTTCACCCTATTGATAATTTCTTTTAATGTGCAGAAACCTTTTAATAAGATGTGATCTCAGTTGATTCTTTGAAGAACTTCTCATACAGTTTATTTTTTCATGAACTCTGCCACCTCTATGTCTTCATGATTTCTACCTACTTTTTCTTCCAATAGACTTTGTGGTTCTGTTTCACTGTTTAGCTCTTTGATGCATTTGTTACTTTAGTGTGGTGCATGATGATTGGCATGGGTCTAATTTTAGCCTTCAGCATGTGAAAAGCCAGTTTTTCCAGCACCAGATATTAAATAGGCTATCTTTCTTCTAGTGAAAATGTCCCCTTTGTCAAAGATAAGTAGACTGACAGTTTGTAGTTGTGTCTGCATCTCATAATCTTTTCCATTGATCCTCAGGGTTTTTTTCTTATCAGTACCACACTGAGTTTGTCACAGTACCTTTGTAGCATAATTTCAAGTCAGAGATTGTGATGTCTCCTGCTATTTGCACTTCCTTATCACTAATGATTTTGGTACCTATTTTCAATGGCTGATTTGCCATACAAATATCTTCTATAAATAGCTAGTGAAATCTGAAAATTCTTAATTGGACTATATGTATTTAGTTGTAGTATAGATATAAGGTATATTACATATTTTGATTAGATAGATACATAGATAGATAGATAAATAGATAGATGATAGATAGATAGATGGAAATTATTACTAGTCAAGGTAAATAATACATATTATGCACTTTTTATTATAATAGCAACTAAAAGACATTCCTTTAGAAATTTTCCTGTAGTTAGTAAAATTTAGTGTCACTGATCATCCTGAATATTAGAATTAGATCTCTAGAATTATTCATACAATATTATTGCAACTTGTACCCTTTGACACACATTTCCCCTATTCTCTATCAGCTTTCTAACTACCATTCTACTCTGTTCTCTATGTATTCCACTTGCTTTGTTTTTGGATTCCATATATAGAAGTGGTCATGCAGAAAATTTTCTTTCTATGGGCAGGCCAAATAGTTGCACGTGCAAGCAGTTACAAGGCCTAGGGCTTTGATCCTACAGCAACAGCTCAAAGCAAGACAGGTTTACTTCGGTCCATATTTTAGAACTATCTATCCATCATCAGAGGGTTCGAACATAAGATCCACGTGGAGAAAAGGCCTGGGTGGAGGAAAGCTGCAGCATTATGATAGCCAGGAAGAAGAGAGGAAGTAGGAGAAAGGAGTTCTCACTTACCCGGTCATAGCCCCACAGACAGGCGTCTCTGATTAGGTCTGTTCTAGCATCAATATTTTACTGCTTCATTCCGTCACTTCCCACAGCACTGCCTAAGAGCACAAGGCCTTTGAGGGGCATTTTCAATCCAGATGAGCACACACACACACACACACACACACACACACTTTTTGGCTATAGTAAACAATAATGCAATCAATATGAATAGGAAGATACATCTCTGTGGGGTGCTGGTTTCTCACTATTTTCAAACTTTTTCTATGTATTATGTATACACCCTCTGTTGAGTATTTTTTCCCATACTTCGCAATACCCACAAAATGTCCCTGTCATGATTCAATAACATAAAATTAATCAGCTATACACAAATAAGATTAAATACTTCTGCTTCCCTTCAAGGCATTTGATGTGTAACAGCCAATGATAAAAAAGATCAAAATGTTGCTTTCTTATGGTTTATAATGTGGCAGTTTAACTGTTGCAAGTGTGGGGGAAAATGTGTGGCTTGTCTTTTCATTTTCTTAGCACTATCTTTCAAGAGGAGATATATTTAATTTTGATGAACTCCAATTTTTCCAATATGAATAATGTTTTGTTCTAGTATTCAAGAAAATTTTACCTAAGTCAAGGTCACAAGAATATTCCCATATGTTTCCTTCTGAAGGATTTATAGCTGTGGTCTACTATTCATTTTTAAATGTTTTATTTATTTTTATTTTTAACTAGTTTTATTGGTATATGACTGATAAATAATGAACACATTTCAGGACGTGCATACATGTGCAGATCACATCTTGGTCCTGTTTACTTCTTCCTCACCTCCCCAGGTTCCTGTTTAGATACCTGGAGTTCACTCTTTCAAGGTTATTTAACCAAAACTTAAGACACTCTCATTTCCCTCAAACATCAGCTCTAGACTTCAAAACAAAACAAACAAATAAAAACCCCACAAAATGTCCTTGTAATGATTCAGTAACATAAAATTAATCACCTACACATGAATAAGATTAAATACTTTTGCTTTCATTAATGGTATTTAATATGTAATAGCCAATTATTAAAAAAAAGCTTGAAATATCTCTTTCTTATGGTTTATAACATGATAATGTAACTGATGCAAGACTGGCTTTTAACTTCTCACTTCTTGTTAGAATTCCCCATTTTTCAAACTATCCATTATAAGTGATGGGTTCTGGCCCTAGTATGAATTCCTGATAATATAGTGGTCATGTAATTTGGCTGAAGCCCTTAAAACAACAGTTTATCTTCCCAGAGACCACTTCCCCACTTCTTCTCCATCACAGCTCAAGGTGCAATACCATTTCACCTTTTCTGCTACCCTAGGGAAGATTCCATCAGCTCCTCAAATATTTCTAAACATCCCCCTCAATATCCACTCTTAACAGAAGTCCACAAAAGCCTCAGCTTTCTTTGTCTCAGGCCAGGCTCTCTGCCCCATCTGCCCTTTATCCTCTCCATGTCTTTGTAGTTAATAAAAGTTTCTTTTATCTTACCAATCTCTTCACTATGCTGTCAAAAACCCCTATGAATAAACAAATCAAACTCTAATTTAAAAAATGTGACTTTGTTTTCTAAATTTACTTGATTTTTTATCTTTTGTTTGCTATTTTTCTTGTGTTCCTTTTCTTATGTAACCCTTCTTTCAGTTTATGTGTATGGCATACATTTTTGTTAATTTTATGAGCTTTTGAAATATTAAAGTTCAAATATTTTGATATGGATTTAAAAGCACCACTTAATAAAACTACTGCCCATTATACACTGAACAGTTTTTGAAATTTTTCTTGAAAATCAGCTTGCTGTATATGAGGCTGTTTCTGAAATCTCTGTTCTGTTCCCTTGATCTATTTCTATAATTTAACATCATTGCCTCTTTGTTAGTTCTTAGAGCCAACAAGATCTAAGGTAAAATCTAATAAAATAAAAGTACATGTAAGTAATATGTAAGTAAACTTATGTGAAGCTAAGATGAGTTCAAGAGTGTGGTTGGAGTCCTATTCAGGCTTCCTGTTATTATATTACATTTGGAAGATTTCCCAGGACATCACATAAAATGGTTCCAGAAGGTTCTCAGTTCTGACCTTCCCTACATTTTCTGCTTCATATACGATTTTCCTTCTTGGTTGCCAAAACTAATTTTTTCCTGTTCTTTGAAGACACTACCATATTCCTATTTTCTGCTTGATATTTGTTTGCCCAGGAGTAGTGATGGTAAACCTTTTAGTAGCCAAGAGCCCGAACTGAAACCCAAAACTCACTTATTTATCACAAAATACTAAGATTGCAATGAAACCTCAAAATACTGAGGTTTTAGATTAAAAACACTCAGATATTAACAATTTTGACTTTAAAAAAACCACAGAAACAAACTTCCAATGACACAGTTTTTTTTTTTTATTGAAAGGTGTTTTCATTCGACTTGCTTTTGCATAATTAATGTGATCTTTGTTATTCTTTGCATGCTCAGAATTTGTCAAACCTTCCTGGGAGAACTTGGCTTGCATGCCAATAGAGTGAGCTGTGCATACCCAGCTGCCGTAAGTTTGTCAACTGAGCTAGAACTTTGCAGACTTATTCTCTTATTTTGAAATATCACCTCCTTTCAAAAACATTTCCTGGCCTTCCTATCAAAATTATCTCCTATCATACTTTAACTTTTTATACTTTAGTACTATGATGATTACAACATTTAAAGTATTATGCATTATGCTTATTTATCTTAGAGTGTTAGAAAAGGAGGAATGTTGTCTTCTGCATTTGTGTAATTCCACTGCATATCACGAGGTAAATTGATGTTTGTTAAATAAATGACAAATATCAACCCCAGATATCAATTGCCTAGTCCATTTGACCAGATAGATAGACAATATCACCCTACAAAATCAAGTTCCATTGTGTCTGTCTTCATCTTGACATCTTAGAATCAGTAGTTTGTTCTATTTTTATAATGTCTCTGCTGTGTGCTCAATTTGATGTTTTTCACTTGAAATTAACCCATAAAAGATAATGCTTCCACATAACAATCTTCTTTTGAAATGCAAAGTTCCAGGAATTTAAATTTTCTTGCATGAGTAAGAAAAGATAAGAAGATTATTTGTTATTTTATAAATGGAGGACTTCAAAATTGCGTTAGGAAAAGAAATTGCTGCTACTACCAACCTTGTATCACCTATGGAGCTCCTGGTAACTTCTCTCTCTTCCATCAACTAACAGTATTTTTGTTTTGCCTAATGCAACATACTTACTTAAAAATATGCTCTATCAGAGCAGTCTAGGTTGTTACAGGGCAGGCAAGTCAGATTCAAGTGAGTCAAAATTAAAGATTTCTAGAGTTGACTGCAAAGAGATTGATATACGCAACTTGAAGAAAGATTTAGGAAACTGTCCTTTAAAAACATTTTTTTTTCCAGTACTGGGATTGAACTCAGGAACTTGCACTTGTCATGCAGGTGCTCATGCCACTGAGCTACCTTTCCAGCCCTCAAAAACACTTTTTAGATAATTGTGAAATAAAATTGGGAAGATAGTGACATAAGTTGCTGCTAATTACTTTAGTGTAAAATTAAAAATTTGGTTCAGTTATGGTTTGCTGATGAGTACAAATTTATTTTTACCCCAGTTAAAAGCCAATGTATGAATGTTTTATTGTTCTGATAGAGAAGAGAAGAGATATTTAGGCCAGAAAAGCCAAGCATCAAAATGGATTGACCTTACTTGAAGTTGAATAGTAAGTCAGTGACCTCAGGTAAACTGGTAAAGTTAGTAAAGGACAGAGTAGGGGAAAAGTACAAATAGAGAACCAGACCACTTAATTCATATTTCTGTCTATCACATTTTATTTTCAAGCCATGTCTACTATAATTGACATGTTATTATCCAGTACTTGCAAGTCAGAAATAGTAGATTTGGAGTGTGTGTCTCTAAGTGCTAATAAATATGGACCTATTTTTAACTGGTAAAAGAAATACTAGAAGAAGAAATAAGGAAAAACATGATCCTTTCATGATTCTTGTAGCTTAGGATTTTACAAGGGGAAACATTTAATTAAAAGATTATTTTATAACAGTCACTGAAAGAATCATATACAAAGAATGAAAGAAATCTATTCCCACACTGAAGACCAAAGAATTCAGCTGAGGGCCTGGACCCTATAACAGTATCCTGCATGAGTCCAGCTGAAGATCTAGAGCTCATAATAAGTCCAAGTAGAGGCCTGGAGTCCATGAAAATATTTCATGCAGCATGCTTCAGAGATCTGTACTAGAAAGGCCCCAGGTTTAGTGGTAGAAGCTAGAAAGTCTGTGCCAGCTGGATGAAGGAGCTGTGTTAGCAAGGTGAGGAATCTGCACTAGAGTAGGAAGCAACACTCAACGTATTAACAAGAGGTCCCTTGAAAAGTATCACATGTGTTCTCAGCAACAGTGAGGTCCTGATCTCCTCTGATGTTGAGAATAGCTGAGATCCTGTCAGGAAAGCCAGCACAACAAATTCCTTCAGGAAACTGAGCAGTGCACTGTATTTCCCTCCAGTCAGGAAGCATTGCTCAAGAGCTACCCTGAAGTGAACGATACTATTCTCAAAAGCAAGGTCTCAATCTTTTCTGATGATGAAAATATCTGAGTTCATCAAAAAAGCAAGCATGAGGCCAGGGAGATAGATTACTGGCTTAATTGCCTGCCTTGAACTCAAGGTCATCAGTTCAATCACTGGTACCAGGAAAAAAAAGCCAGCATAACAAGCTCCTTCAAGAAAACAAAAACCATCCAACCACTTCCCTTCTTCTGTAGTTCTTCTTCTTAGGTTGATGGGCAACAATCCTCAGATGGGCCTCCCATACCATGAAACCCACTGGCCCAGTTCAACATAGTATTACAGGTTGACTACAAATTGTCAATCCACTACAATGAGATGTCATTAATTTTTACTAATCTTTCTGTATATCTTCATTTTTCTCAAGGCAGCCTTCATCTCCTTGTTCCGGAGGCTATAAATCAGTGGGTTCACAAGTGGGGTCACTGAAGAGTAGATCAAAGTTACAATCTTCTGTGTCCCAGCTGGATTTCCAGAGTTTGGGCTGATGTACATCACCATGATGGTTCCATAGAACAGAGACACCACAAGTAGGTGGGAACCACAGGTGGAGAAGGCTTTACGTCTACCAGCTCCTGAGGGCACTCGAAACACTGCTCTGAGAACCAGGGTATAGGATGTGAGGATGAAAAAAAATGTAATGAAAATAATGCATGAGCTCAATAAAGAATAGCAGAGCTCAATTCTAGGTGCAGGGATGCAGGACAGGGCCAGAAGAGGCCCAGGGTCACAGACAAAGTGGTCAATGGTATTTGGGCCACAAAAGGGGAGTTGAGTGATAAAATAGATTGGGACTGGATAACAGAGGAAGGCTGTCACCCAGCAGAGGACAACCATGTTTAGGCAGAGATGACTGTTCATGATAGTAGGGTAGTGGAGAGGCCAGCAGATGGCCAAGTATCGGTCAAAAGCCATGAGGGGCAGTAGGAATGTCTCAGCAGTGCCCAAGGAGAAGAAAAAGTAGAACTGAAGGAAGCAGCCTGTAAAGGAAATAGTTTTAGACTCAGAAAGGAAGTTCTTTAGCATATTAGGAATAGTGGTATTGATGTAACAGATCTCCAAGAACGAGAAGTTGGCCAGTAGGAGATACATAGGAGTATGGAGAGTATGTTCTACTTTCACTGCACACACGATGGCCCCATTTCCCATTAGTGTCAATATGTAGGACACAGAGAACAGCAAGAAGAGGAGGATCCGAACCTCTCTGGAGCAGGGAAAGCTCAGGAGTATGAACTCAGACACTGTATTACCTCTTGATGCATTCATGGCTTCCTAAAACATAGAGAAGACAACAATGAAAATGGCACATCTCCTTATTTCCTAAGCCTAAAGAATATTTCCTTTTTAAAAAATACTCATAAATGCTTTATATGATATTATTCTATTAAGTAAATGATAAGTATCCTACTAAAAAGTAAGCAAGGGAATCCTTTATGTGATCTGACTCTGACTTGCTACAGTGCTTCCCCTTATTCTCACAAAAACAAGGTTTTAGACAATAAGTTTTCTGGGCAAATTGAAGTAATCTCCAGTCACCTGGGGAAAGTTAATGACAGTCCTTCCAAATGTGTGTAAAAAAATATGAAATTCATGTATTTGTATACATAGAATCAAATAGAAAAGATGTTTAGTGTTGGACATAGACTTTTAATTACATGGATCTTTGGATTCAAATATAAAGAAAAAAAGTGGAAAGACAAAACAAAACAAGCAATTTACTTCACTTCTGTTTTGGAGCCAGGGAGATGGCTCAGTGGAATAAGCACTTCCCTGGCAAGCTCAAGGGCCTGAGTTCAACCCCCAGCTCCACCAAAAAAAGTTTAAAAAAGAAAAGAAAATGGTAATAGCACAGAGAATATTCTACACATTTCATTTCTATTCTGTGTCAGTATTATAGTTATCAGTATTCACATCTTAAGATATCCCAGGTAAACCTTGTTAGCTTAGGAAAGCTCCAACTTTACCTACATAATGGATTATCTATAGATAACTACATAATGGATTTCATTTGGGCTTTATTTTATGCCAATTTGATTACAAAATTTCTGTAAACCTTAGTCTATGCAAAGTCTACATAGAGACAGCAGTAACTGAGTAATGGATTGATACATTCTTTTATTTTTCAGTATGCAGTGTCAAAAATTCTAAAGATACAGCCTTTCAGGTTTATTAATGAATGTATAGGCTCCTCAATGTTATGTACCACAAGCAGAGACAGTTGGGCAACCATATCAAAGAAAAACCAATAATCTTTTTACATCAGAATCCCTCTTATTTCTTTAACTTCACTGTTGCTTCAAGCCCATTATAGATCAGAAAGTTTGTGTTGTTCAGAAAGCAAAGATAAAGGAGAATCTCCACTCAGCCCTCCACTAATGCACTGGACTTACTTTGGAGCAGTCCCTAACTTTCACTGTGAGAAAGGCAAAACTGAATCAATACAACTGTCTAAGACTTTGTTACTAGTGGTTGGCCTTAATTTGTTCATTTCTTTTATTTTATTTTTTTTTTTTTTT
>PVKA01045959.1:0-15221 GCA_004027165.1 Ctenomys sociabilis | reverse complement strand
TGAAATGCAAATAAAAACAACACTGAGATACCATCTCACTCCAGAAAGAATGGCTATCATAAGGAAATCAACCAACAACAAATGTTGGAGAGGTTGTGGGAAAAAGGGAACACTTCTCCACTGCTGGTGGGAATGTAGACTGGTACAACCATTGTGGAGGTCAGTGTGGAGACTCCTCAAAAGAGTAGGACTAGAAATCCCATTCAAGCCAGCTATCCCCCTACTGGGAATTTTGCCAAAGGATCTGGAAACATTGTATCATAGTGATATATGTGTACCTATGTTTATAGCAGCACAATTTGTGATAACAAAATCTTGGAAACAACCAAAATGTCCATCACATGAGGAATGATTGAAAAAGATGTGGTATTTCTATATAATGGAGTATTACTCAGCTATTAAGAATGATAAGTTTGAAGCATTTATACTGAAGTGGATGCCACTTGAACATATATTCATAAGTGAAATAAACCAGACACACAGGTGTAAATATAGTATAGTCTCCCTAGTATAAGATGCAAAAAGTAGAAATACAAAAGGAAACATACAACAACATCTAAAATCAATCGAGTCTGATAAGGCAAAGTGAATGGTATATGCTGCAGGATACTAATCAGCTTTTCTTCTGGGTGGTTAACAATCTATGTTCACAGATCAAAGTTGGAGAAATAGAAGAGCCACAAGGCCAGCCAACATTTTGGCTCTAGCCTTTCAATGTCAGCAAAGACTCAGGACATAGGAGAACCTGTACTGCAACATCATGAAACTCAGTTGAGCTCTAAATTTTCTGAACAAGAAGATTATGGAGCCACAGAGGAAAGAGATTGAAGTTCTATAGTGTGCCTGGGGAGAGTCACATGGAGAGAAAACTTTCTCTCAGGCTCTCACAGAGAACAAACTGGTCAAGCATTGGCCATGACTCATCCATATGGATGACACAGACAAATGATCTACAGAATAATGTACAGGACTACAAGATAAACCCTGAGGGGACTTCACTGACCTCATAAGAAACATAAAGTACATGTGTTGGTATATAAGTCATGATCTATGTAGGTCTTAACCATCCAGCAGAAAAGTATAAAAATGAAATATACATCACGGGCCATAATATTAAGCTGAGCTGTAAATGGCTTGGTTGACAACTTCTTCAGATACCTCATTATTGTAGTGGAATGCTGGACTGTATTGGATTGCGTTGTTGAGTTCAAGCCCCTAAATTCGTTGAATGACAATGGAGTTCCCATCTCTGACAGGTGTAGACAAAGGAAGGGGTATAGAAAGGAAGAATCAAGATGTGTGCGAATAGACAGTACAGTGGGGATAGATAACGCTGTGCTTCTACATAATCCTATGAGAGGCAAGATTTGCACTAATAGTGGTTGACAGGATATATTATCAGCTTCTAGTACTATGGACAACCACTAGGAAAATAACAAGGTAGAAAGTATTAATTATTGAATCTTTGATGTAATTCAGGTATAAAAAATAAGGTACCCAAACAGCTACACTCTCTTTCCTGATAAGAGTCATATGCTATAATAATGTCTGTAAGTATAATATCATGTATGCACCTTCTATGATACCAAAAGATTATGAAAACATTTTGCAATGTATTAATTTATCAAATCCATCTTTTCAAGGTATGTTAAAACTGTCTCATTGATATTTGTACTTCAATAAAACAAAAATTAATAAAATAAAATAAAATAAAGAAAAAGAAAGAGTTTGAGCAGAGTTTACAGTAGGTCCTCCCTCAATTTCTCATGGAGTTCAGCTGTGAATCCATCAGGACCTAGGCTTCTCTTTGTTGTCAGGTTTTTTATTACCTGTATAATTTCATTGACTGATATTCAGAATTTTATATTATTTTGATTCAGCTTTGATAGTTCATATGTACCTAGGAATCTGTCCATTTCTTCTATATTTTCCTTCTTGTGAAAGTAACAGTTTTGGAGATAGTAGTGATGATCTGAATTTCTACCAAGAATATAAAATGAATATTGATCTCACCTCATTAATGTCCTATTAGGAATTGAGTTCTATGTTAAATATTGTTGAATGACTAAAACTCATTGTATTTCCTTTTCATAAATAACTTATAACTAAAGAAAGGTGAAATAAGACATTAGAGAAACAAAAGACCTATAATACAGTAGTTTATGATCATGTTTCATAGTGACAAAATTCTATGACATAGTATTGTTTCACAGATAAGGAAATTGAGGCAAAGAGAGATTACACTAGGTCAACTAGTCTCCGTGGTATTCTAATTACCACAAGGCTTAAAATAACCAAAGATGAGGGCTGGGGAGATTGTTCAGCAGCATAAACGCCAGCCTCCCAAGCACAAGAACCTGAGTTTGAACCCAGATACTGAAAAAAAAGTAGCCAAAGGTGGTTTCTCGAATTGGACTTCAATATATCATGAGCTTTCAGTTGCTAACCAGGATAGAAGAAGCAGAGCACATGCTTAGTGAAGAGGATAGGCTGTGGTAGGAAGCAGATTAAAGCCAAACTATGGTCAGCATTTTATATGGAGAAAATGTTGAATTATTGGGATAAGGTTAATCAAGATTTTTTAGATTGCAGCTTATAATATTTTAGCCTCAGACTGATGCTTTTTTCCCAATTTAATGGTAACTACATAATTACGCACATACTTTTAGAATCTAACCTGTGTTTTAGTTTAAGGAATACAATCATATCTTCTAATCATTTTCACAGATGATTACACAAAGTGAAAGAGAAAGCAAGAAGGGAAGGAGCTATTTTGTGTTTTTCTCTCTTCATGTCTGTTGGTATTCACAGAATTGTATGGAATTACTCCAAACCTACTCAAATATCAAAAGTCTTCAGTTACTGAAATTCCCCTCCTTAGATCATAGGAGATACGTTTCCCTTCCTCATTTAGCTAAAATTTTATCTACAAAGTGTTCCTTTCAGCTCATGACCTCCTCATTCATGAGGATCACCATCTATTTAGGACTATTATTTGAGCAATCTCTGCTGTAGGCAGGGTCACAGACCTGCAGTCCCAATTCAAACTTTTGAAGAGAATTTCCATTCTTCAGTTGTACAGAATTGCTTTCATTGTATGAAAACCAACTTTAAAGTGAACCATTTGTTTGGTTTTAAAGTGTCAAACATACAGGATACTTTGATTTTGTTGCATATAGAATTTAGAGTTGGACAGCTTTAGCTTTATACTGTTCTGTTGTTGATTTTGTTAATAATGCCAATATCAGCTAACACAGGCTGAGTGTTTCTGTGTGTCAGGAACTGTGACCTCTACAAGAATTTCACTTGGTTTCCTAATAGCCCTGTGATGTGGCTTTTATTGTTATCCACTCCATTTCCCAGATGAAGAACTGAACTTTGGAATACCTGAGTATCTTGTCCAGGAATACTCTGCAGTAAATTGTTTTATTAAGAGCTGTGCTCAGGAGTTTAAAAACTTGAATATTACAAAAATCCAGTCCTCAAAAGTTTCAGTCCTCAGAGGCACCATGCTTGCTTGGCAAATACAAGGTACTGAGTTCTACTCCCAGTAGCCTCATCCACCCCCAAAAAGAGAAGCATAGCAGCAGAATATAACAAGGGAAACTGGTGAGCACAGCTAGGAATGGGCAGGAATAACTGCAGGTTATTCAAAGGGTTCCCTTTAGAGAACCATATTATAGTACAGGTAATGAGCTAGAGTAATTTAAATAATGATGAGTAAGGTGACCTCATTTATATCCACAGGCTGGTGAGGTCTGAAGAAGTTCAAGTTGCATTATAATAAAAACAAGTAATTATCATGATTACTGTAGTATAATTTCATTTGAGGCAGACTTTGCAGGTACTTGTTTGTGTGATACCTTGGTTATACCAATTTTCTAGTGGCACAGACCCAATTTTCTAGTGGCTTGAATTTTGACTTTCTCTTGACATTGCTAGTGGGTCAACATGAGTAAGTTTAGAAGAAATTGTGTGTTTGTTTCCTAAGTACATTTCCTTTTTAAAATGCTGACTTTTCCCTTTTTAAAGTATTTTTCCATATGCCTAATTAAAGTTTGCTTAAACCTGCATGGTTGTTCTGTCCCTTGCATCCTGTGAGAACAGTTATTTCTAAAAGGCCTCATTATCATAGGAACAATTACTAATAGAGGCCATGAACTAGCAGCTATTTTTTATTAAATAAAAAATATTTTCTTAAGAGTGTCATTTCAAGGCAGCATCACCTCAAATATGTACATCCCAGGACCTATCTTAATAATTCATACTATAGACAAATCAGAGATTGGACAAAGTGAAGTTTGATTTTCATGATTTATTTTATTTTGGTGAATTTAGTTTTTATCCTTGGGAAAGCTATAAAGTAGCACCTGTCTAGTTGCAGATCTCGTAAGTATAAAAAGTAAGAAGAATATATTAATTGTAATCAAAACCCCATTTATAAAATCATTATTACTGAAGCAGGTTTTTTTTCTTTGCTTCAGCTAATTTCTCCATAAAATAAATTTCTTCCTGAAAAAAAGAAACTTTCTGGTAGAGTAAATAATCTGTAAACTGATGACGCATGTGTGTTCATGGACAAAAATGATAAGAGACGGCATGCCTTTTAGAATTTGACCTCTGAGGTAGATTTCAAGGGGCAAACTATCGAAAGAGATTAACTGCTTGGTACACAAGCAGAAAAATCTCCTTACTATAAAAGTGTTTCATCTAATTCTTCATTGCAGATATCATTAACAATACTATCAGTTGCCTGGCTGGTTAAAAATTGACCTTCCCAAATCTTTTTTTCTTTTCATACACCAATTAATCTTTCCAGTGCTATGGAAAATATGCTAACTTCAGCCTCTAGCCAAAAGATAACAGCTTATTATATTTGACACATGCTCAACCTTAAAAAACATGTAGATCCTTGAAGTAAGATAAAATTTTCAACATATGATCAACTGTTTCTAAGCAGAGGCAAAACTATTATTGCTTAACAACCTTGTTTAATGCTTAAAACTACTAAATATTTCCCAAAAATTATATTATGTATTTAGTAGTCACTGTGTGAGAAAGGCATTATTGTTATTCTCATTTTACAGAGATGAAGACTAAAATTCAATAATCTACCCAATCTGACACCATCAAGCTTGGATCCCTAAGTCTAATAGCCAGCCCTTGCCTCTGCAAACCTGTTCTTGTCCACTGTGTTATGTGCAACACCTTGTAATGGCACCTTAGTGGGAAATGGAAGCTCCCCAAGCCTCGTTCATGTCCTGAGTAGCTCATAATCCATAGCCACTAAAAGGAGACAGCATTCAGGACAGCAGCAGCCCAGCTGTGTTGACCTGACTCCATGAGCTCCACTCAGTCCTAGGCGGGCGCTTGGACGTTTAGGACAGGAAGCATGGAGGCCTTCCACCCTCCCGTGGAAAACAGCCCATTGCAAAAATTAGATTTGGGGCCTGTGAGATAGCTCAGCAGTCTAAAGCACCTGCTTAGGCAAGCTTAGGCAATGCAGGGACTGCAGTTTGATCCCCAGAACCATATGCCATGCCAGCCCCAAGTGCAGGGTAGGCCAAGCCCGCCACAAAAAGAAAAAAATAATAAATTTTCCTGAAAATATTACTATGAAAATCATTACTAAAAACTTTGCCTGTCACTAAATCCCAAGATTCAAGAGAATGTTGCCAGTTACAGAATGCTACAGTACAGGTTCTCTTAGGTCCTGAGTCCTCACTGACCTTGAAAGGCAACTAAACAAAAAAACCGGGATGCACATGGAGGACCATTTTGTATCTCTGTATACAAAATAGTTAGGATAGCTATAATACTTTGTATTAATTCAATGAAAGAAAGATTTTTACTAATAGTGTTTGGACAGGCTACCATGTCTGCATATTACACTATGAATAACTACTACGAAGACAATAATATGCAGTGTATTAATTATTGAAACTGTCCTGCTAATCGCTTTTGAGACTGTCTCATTGTTCTTGGTTTCTCAATAAAATTAATTTTGAAAAAGGAAAAAGAGAGAGAATGTTACCTGCAAGCAGGCTCAGGGTCAGAGGGTTCCATTCCAGGGGCTGCTGTGCCACCCCCGCCCTGGGGTGCACTGAGACAGCAATTAAGACTGGGCATGGTGGTGCGCACTTGTAATCGCAGATCTTGAGAAGCTGTAAACAGGAGGATCACTACAAGTCTGATCTAGGAGTGAGACCCTGAATAACTTGTAGACCCTTTCCTAAAATATGAGAGAGAGAGAGAGAAAGAGAGAATGTTGTAGGTTTTGAAGGAAGTTGGTAGAGACACATGTTGTAAGGGAGGCCAGCTGACACAGGGAATCAGCTTCCCAGAAAAGGGAGCAGAATATGTCTATCATAAGGCTCAAACCTCCTCAGCTCAGGAGTGCCAGTGACACTCTGTTAGCTGGTCACAGAGAAGCTAGCAACTAAAATACCATTTCTCCATTTGACACTAGTGAGACTTGCCTTTGACAAAACTGATTTTAAAAAGCAGGAAACTGCCATGCTCCACAGGTCTTCCTATTTGCAAGCATTTTTTTCAAGGTGAATACCAGATTAATTCTCTGGTTTCTAAAGAATTTCCTCAGTCTATTTTGAATGTCCTATGTAAAGTGACCTGAATTAAAATTACCTAGTCTATTACTGATTTTTCCTTCTAAAATTACAGTTGTGCTGCAATGTGCAAATTTTCATTGCTCTTCAACATGAAATTAAAATTACATAGCTATTTAAAAAAGAACCTCAATTTACAATTTTTGAAAAGAAGTCTTGGACTTCCAAGTATAATTACCTAAAACCCATTAAAATACAGGATTATTAACCCAGAGTTGAAGTTTCTAGTAATAGTGGATCTTTTATAAGAGTAATTATAAGAGTCATAAATATTAAGCCTGGAAAGTAACACTCCACACTTGCAGAGAAAGTGTGGGCACACACCTTTATCAAGCCAAATATGAAATGATGACAAAGTAGCTTTTTAGCCAGAATGCTAAAAAGCTAAATGGAAGCTGTGTGGTTGAACTCTTAATTAAAGCAAGCCATTATAATATAATTTTCCAAAGAGTTCTGTGATGAAAATGTCAACAGATAATATATATATCTTACTGAGAAAGCATCTAGTAACACCTTACATGGTCTTTTTTGTAAACTGTTGTACAAAAAAATGCAGATAACAACAGTTTTGTTTTTGTTTTGTCTTTTGTTTCTTATGGTACTTGGGATTGAAAGTAAGACCTTTACATTGAGCTATATCCCCAGCCCTTCCTTTCCTCTCCTCCCCTTTCCTCTCCTCTCCTCCGCTCCCTTCCTCTCCCCTCCACTTCTCTTCCCTTCCCCTCCCTCTTCCTCCACCCCCTCTTCTCTCCCTCCATCTTTCTTTGTTTCCATTTTGGGGCAATGTCTTGCTAAGACAAGTTGGGCTCAAACTTCTGATCCTCCTAACTCAACCACCTAGCATGCTGGGATTACAGGACTGCATAACCTTGCCCAGAAAACATGGTAGGTTTAGTATGTTAAGAAGTATGTTGTTTTGTTTTAATGTTATGTATTTGATACAGGGTCTTACTATGCAGCCTGGACTCATAGTGATCCTCCTGTTTTCAGCCTCCTCAGTGCTGGATTATAGGTGTGCACCACCACACCTGGACTCGGTCCTGGCTCAGCACACCTGAGGGTGGGACCAGCAAGGCATATGGTTCCGGACTGGACCCTTGTCCCTGTGCTTGCCTAAGCAAACACTTGGTCCACTCAGCTATCTCACTGGTCCTAGGAAGTATGCTTTTAAGCCAGAAGAAACAGTAAGTACAATAAAACATACTTACATAGTAGTATCCACAATCTGCAAGTGATAATTTATGGGTAGTATTTCTCTTTTTAAAAAAACTTTCAGTAATTTCTCAGCTTCCTAAATGAGTTCATATTCTTTGTAGCTCACCTAATAGGTTTTTAAATTAGAGATTTTTATTTCCAAGATTTCCGGCTCTTTTGCATAACTGTCTACTTATCTGTCATTATTATGTTACCTTACATCTTTCTAGATATGATTTATATTTATTTTTATTTGGTTATTTCTGTCTTCCTCCAATTATCTTCTGCACCTGCTCATATACCATCTCTACAAGGATGGGTTCCAGTCACCGCAGCCTTGCATAGCACGGTATTTGAGGTATGTGCTCGTAGGGGAAATGGAAAGGCAGGTGTCCCAATGGGCTGCGTAATTCTGTGAGTGCTCTCTGGGAATAAGGGTTCCAACATTTCCAGGTTACAGCCAGTCAGCAAGAGCCTGGTCTCCATCCCGAGAGTCCTGCACTCTGCCCTCCTGCAGAGTGTAGACTGCCGAGAGGTAGCCAAGCTCTTTGCTGTCCCTGCCCTGCAATGCCTTGGGCCTTTTGCTTCCACAAACTGGAAAATAGACCATGTTGTTCTCTCTCCTTTGATTAGTGCTTACCACTCTGGATGATTAGGACTTCCTTCTCCTGGGTATTTTTCCCCATTTGAATTTGACTGAGAATATTGTCATAATTCAGAACTGTCTTATGGATCAACTATTTGTTTATTTATTCATTTATTTCACTTATGTGTTTGGCAAAGGGTCTCACTACACAGCTCAGACTCGTAGTGATCCTTCTGTTTTCAGCCTCCCCTGTGCTGAGATCACAGGCACACACCACCGTGCTTGGACTTTGCCAACTCAGCACGTCCCAGGCACAGGGCCAGCACAGCAGTGAGGAACCAGGATCAAACTCTGCTCTCCGCATTTGCAAAAGTAGGTGCTTAGTCTGCTGAGCTATCTTCCCGATCCTCAATTACATACTTAATCACTGAAACAAGTGAGCAAACAAAAGCCTTCCCAGTATTCCAAATATTCAAATTAAAGAGGAAGACTACAAATGATATAATTTGAAATCTTCAGACTGAAAAATTTTCAAATAAAATAAAGGTTACTTTAAAACTACTATCCCCATGTTACATTTTCACTAATTAAAGACAATAAAAATAAGGCGGGACTGAAAAAATAACAGGACACCTAAAGCCAGTTCAAAGGTGTGACAATAATACCTCTACCACCACCTGGCCCCAGTATTTGTGTTCTAAGACTGTTTTGATGGTATGATCTTTTTTCCTTCTAATAACTTTTCTCCTTTTGGTAGGTAGTGATTATTTAAAAACTGACTAAGCATAAGGTTATAAAAGAACAGCAATATTATACTCAAAGAAAATAAATTAAATTTACAAATCCTTAAGATTCTAATTCATATGAAATTTAAAGACTTGGGGGCCGGGAACATGGCTCAGTTGAATAGGTACTTGCCTGGCAAGCGCAAGGGCCTGAGTTCAATCCCCAGTTCAGCAAAAAAACAAACACAAAAAGCAATGACTTGAAGCATTAAGACTTTCTTATTCATCAAGACTCTTTATAGACATCACACACAGGGTAGATCATTCACAGACAGTCATTATTTAGTAAAAGAAAAATATCAGGACTGGGGAGATAGCTCAGTGGTCTAAACACATGCCTGGCAAGCGCAAGGGCCCGGGTTTGATCCCTAGTACCACATGCCGTGCTAACCCCAAGACCCTGAGCTCACCATGCTGGCTACTGATACCAGGTATGTTGGTGCATGCCTGTAAACCCAGCACTGGGGAGGCTAAGATACGATCGCCATGAGCTTGAGCTGTGTAGCGAGATGTACCAAATGAATAAATAGAAGATTAAAAGAAAAATATCAGGCAGAGTTTTAGGACAGGCTCAACAATGCTACTAATGTAATTTTACTTTAGTTTTCTAATAAAACAAAAAAAGCCAGATATTTCATTGTTTTATTCTAAAATATTTTTTATGAATTATGGAATAGTTGACCAATGTTTCCTATAAAATTTTCATTTTTTCTTTTTCTAGTAAAAATTGAGAATGAAATAAAAATAATAACCAGAAAAATGCCAATATGATTATCCCCTTAGTTCATGGCTTTAATTTTTTGGATGGAATTTTAGTCTCCTGATGTTTAGGTCCTATTTTCAACCACTGAAATAATATTTCCTGGTTGTGTAGAAAAAGGAAATTCTCATGTTCTTTTGAACATCATGCACATGTTAGTAAACTGTGTCTGACAATTTAAGGGTAAAGGAGGTACACACAGACAGATTAGATTTCTTTTTAAAAACACATAGGTTAGAAATAAAGGCAGAGAGGTTTGACACAGAATACCTTTGGCTTTGCCAAAGCCTAAAGCATTTAGGAAAAAAAAATTGTAAATTACTTTCAAGTTCCAAAGTTGTCTTTTTGTTTGTTTCCTTTTGTTCTGTGTATTTACAGTACCAGGGATTGAACTCAGGACCTTGTGCTTGCCAGGCAGGTGCTTACACTGCTGAGTTATCTCCCTGACCCTCAAGTTCCAAGTATTTTTTAAAGCACTGTATTAACTCTCACTTTATTAACCTTCTAAAGTGAAGGTTAGCCTTTGACTATAAGTAATGTAGAAACATCTTTTTTTTTTTTACAGTTTTAGGGTTCAAACTCAGGACTTTGTTCATGCCAGGCAGGTGCTTATGCCACTGAGCTATCTCCTCAGCCCACTGTTAAGTAATGTAGCAGAGAATTTTTCAATGGAACAAAAAACAAATATAACAGCTGAAGTATATTAATGCTGATTAATCTTTGCCTTTAACTCAAAGGTCTTTAAGCTTTGAGACTTAGTTTTTGAGAATATCAGCAAAGTTCATCTCCCTCGTTCATACTCTGTTCCAGCGGTGGAGTTGGTAAACAGCAAACGTACAAAGGAGCCCTCCCACAGACTAAGGCCAACTGTATTCACTGGAGATGCGAAGGTGCGGCCAGGCTTTGTGTCCCATGTTAGTGCTTACCAGAACTGACAGCCACTCCGAGCTGGGCTGCACGGACTGGGAAAAGGGCAGGGAGAGCTCTGTGACCGGCTTAGCCTCCTGTGAGGGCACAGCTGAGAAGCGAAGAGATCACCTTCCCCAAAGGACCGACCATGGGAAAAATGCTCAACCGCAAGGCTAATCATTAAAAAATACTAAAGTCAAATTCTCATTAGTGATTTAAATTTGAACATTTTCAGCTATTATCTTGGCAGAAATTTAAAGATGGATAGAACTTCATTGGGACATGGTGTAAAGCAATTATTCTCAGGTAGAACTTCTAATAACTCTTCTAAAGAAAAATGCAACAAAATTTAACAAAAAATCCCAACAATTCCACTTTTAGAAGTTTATTGCTTAAAACTAAAGGCATATTCTAATGCAGATGTATAGAACCATCCACTGAAATATTATAGTATGACAAAAGTATAAGCAACTCAGAAGACTGACAGTTGAAGTTGGATGTACGTGTTATCATACATTCACAAGATGGGCATTCAAAGTTTGGCTATAGAATGGGTAACAGTGGGAAAATGTTCATGATTTAATTGCTAAATGAAGTGGAGCAAGCTGAGACCCAGCTGGAAGATGATTCCATCACAGTGTGTGTTGATGAAGAGAATCCTTTCATTCTTCTTTTCTTTAAGATGACTCAGCTGTTCAACACCCTGAAATTTCCCACAACCCAATGGAGATGTCAAATATCTCCATGCTTTAGGTCGTATGTTTGAACTAATTGCCCAATGTATATATTCAGGACATATCTCTTTCTTCTGTTCATATCCATCTACTTGAACCCTCGCTCAGAAGAAAATTGTCTGAAATCTAATAAATGCAAGTACAAATTCCCAATTTCCTGATGCCATAAAAGTTACTTTTTCCAAAACCTGTTAGTCTCAATCAATGCCAAATCTATATTTCAAGATACTCAAGCCAAAAAACCTTAAAGTCATTTTTGAATCCATACAAGTTTTTATTATTCATTTATTTATTTATGTACTTGGTATTGGGTTTTTCCATGCAGCTGGAACTCGTAGTGATCCTCCTGCCTCAACCTCACCAGTGATGGGATTACAGGCATGTACCACATGGCCAGCAAAGGCATAAGATACTGGGATTGAACATGGGTTCTTAAGCTTGCCAGGCAGGTGCTTAGACCACTGAGCAATCTCCCCTGCCCCCTACTAGTTTTTATATCATATTCAGTCCCTTGACAAATCTTATGAATCTGCCTTTCCCAATGTGTCCAGAGCCTGACCATTTATGTCCATGTCCACTGGATTGCTCTGCTCCAGCTCAACATTATGGCTCATCTCAGTTACTAAAATAACCTAATCCTCCTGTTTTAGCCTCTCTCCTTGTTATCTCAACTAAATAGCAACCAGTGATCACTTTAAAATATGTCAAAATGTATCACTCTTCTGCTCAAAGCCATCTGGTGACTGCTCTAGTTTTACTGAAAAATAGTAAAGGACTAGGAATGTACCAAACACCCAAGTAGTTGTGGTACTGATCCACAGCACGACAAAAATGCAAAATCATCTCAGTGCCCTACTTGACCTGACTGGTTTTCTCACTATGACCTTCTCTTACCAGTTTTCCCTTGGCTCACTCTACTGAAGCTACTCTAGTCTCATCGCTGTTTCTTTTATCTCAGATGCCATACCCAAGAATGTCCACATTGCCAGTCCTATGCATAACCTACTACTATTAAGGACTACTGGACTATATTGGATTATTTTGCTGAAGTCACCCACCTACAGTATTTAAATGACAATGCAATACCCTTCTTTGACAAAACTAAACAAAAAAAGGAGATACAAATGAAGGATAATTTTGGATATGTATATACAAATAATTAGGATAGATATCCAGCTACTTTCTCTTAATTCAATGAGAAGAAAGATTTGTACTAATAGTATTTGGACAGGATATCGTATCTGCATCTTGTGTTATGAATAACCACTATGAAGACAATATGCAATACATTAATCATTGAAACTGTCCTACTAATCAGTTTTGAAACTGTCTCATTGCTATTTGTTTCTCAATAAAATTATTTTTTAAAAAAAGAATATCCAAATGGCTCTTTCACCACCTTCAAATCTTTCCCTGAAGCCAAAATCGGGGTGAGTGGTTAAGCAGGAGGATTCTCCCTAAGTATTCTATTTAAAGTGCAATCACCTTTCCTATGTAGTCTCCCCATTTCACTTATGTTTTTTCATAGCATTTATTAAAATCTGTACAATACATTTATTTACATATTTTCTGAACAATGTTCCCATGGAATAGATTTTTTGCCTGCCTTAAATAGCTGCTGTATCTTCAGTACATAAAAAAAGAATGCCTGGTACATTTTCCATAAATAATCATAAAATAAATGGTAAAGATTTACACTAGAGTAATTATCCCTGAAATGCAGAATTTGAGACAACCATTATCTCTTCTTTTATGTCTATATATTTTAGTGGACTTTATTTTCCTGAGCAATTTTAGACCCACAGCAAAATTAAGTGGAAAATACAGAATGTGCTCACATATCCTCTGGCTTAACACACTCCAAACCTCTAATATTATCAATATTTTTATATCATGACACATGGTTTCATAATTCATGATTTTACTCTCATATTCCATTATCCCTTAAATTCATAATTTATATTAGGATTCACTGTTGCACATCCCAAGACATGTACTCACTATTACAACAGTAGAGAAAATCGTTTCACTGCCCCAGAGTTCTCTATGCATACCTAGTCTTGTCCCTGCCATCCTAACTCTTGGCAACCACAATATTTTTACTCTCTCCAAAGTTTTATCTTTTCCAACATGTGACATAATTGGAATCACTCAGCATGTAGTCTGTCCATGCTGCTCTTTTCACCTGATAATATGTATTTAAATTTTCTCTGTGCATTTATTTACAAGACTTCGTAGTTCATTATTTCAGCTTTGCATCATATTTCACTTTTTGGGTGGACCACAAGTTATTCATCCATCTACTACTTAATAAAGAACATTTTTCTTCCTTTTCAGTTTTGGCATTTATGAGTTACAGTTGATATAAATATTTGTATGCAGGCATAAATTTTCAACTCATCTGAGTAAATAAGTATCAAGGAGTAGAGTTGCCAAACTGTATGTTATTGTGTTCAACTGGATAAGAAACTGGTCCCCATGCTGGCCATACCATTTCATGTTAGCAATGAGTTAAAGCTGCAGTCGCTCCATGTTGACATCAGGATTCAGTGTTGCTGGAGCTGTAGGTCATAATAGTAGTAATATCTCACTGTTCTTTCAGTCTACAATTTCCTAATTATGTACAATTTTGAAAATCTTTTTATATGTTTATTTTCTATCTGTGTGTCTTTTTTGGTGAGGTGTCTGATCAAGTCTTTGGTTCATTTTCAATAAAGTCTTTACCCTTTTATTGAACTTTAAGAGGTGTATATCTTTGATATGCAAAAGCCATTATCAGATTTTTTTGTAAAATATTTTCTCTTAATCTGTGGCTTATCTTCTCATTCTCTTCTGTTCATTCCTTTATGTCGAGAGCCGCTCTAAGATGGTGACCGCTCCTCACTCCCCCGCCCATCGTGTCAGCCAAGATAGCGTCTATATCCGGCTTCCTGGTTCTTGTTGCTGTACCAACCTCTCCCTTATTTGGAATAAGCCCGCCATTGCTGTAAGATCTACCAATAGTAATCAATAGTAATCGGCCACGTGTATAATCATGATTGGTATATGGAACCTATATAGCTTCTTGTATCAGAAAATCCGCCATGCTTGCACGATAGGAGCCGCGGATAGCGGACGCATGTAGAGGCTTGCATCCCACTCGATAAAGGCTTGCTGAACCCGTTGCTGAGCGTCTGAGTGTCTTCTTCCGTGGGACGGGAGCGGCGCCGGACAACTTGGTGGCCCGTACGGGGACTCTGTCTAGCCTGGGTCGAGTTGGAGATTTGGTACGTACCTGCAGGTAAGCAGTGGCTTAACCTGGCCCTGGGTGGTCGCGACACCGTAAGGGAAACTGTGTCTCCCATAAGGAGGAGAGAACCTGCCTGAAAAATAAAGGCGTGCCCAGCAGGCTACTGCGCCGATTGGGCTTCCCCCCCCCCTTCTTTCTCTTTTTTCTTTTCCCTCTGTGTCTTGTTTCCTTTCACTTTCATTATGGGTAATACTCATAGCGCTCCGCTTGTCCTGTCGCTCCGCTTGCTGTTAAAATCACGCGGACTGTTTTTGAAAAGACAGACGGTCGCCTCCTTCCTCAAACATCTAGATACCATAGCACCCTGGTTCTGGCGTACCGGGTCGCTAACCCTACCC
>PVKA01045958.1:0-15225 GCA_004027165.1 Ctenomys sociabilis | reverse complement strand
GGCTATCATAAGGAAATCAACCAACAACAAATGTTGGAGAGGTTGTGGGGAAAAGGGAACACTTATCCACTGCTGGTGGGAATGTAGACTAGTACAACCACTGTGGAGGTCAGTATGGAGACTCCTCAAAAGAATAGGACTAGAAATCCCATTCAAGCCAGCTATCCCCCTACTGGGAATTTTCCCAAAGGATTTGGATGCATTGTATCATGAGATGTATGTGTACCTATGTTTATAGCAGCACAATGTGTGATAGCAAAATCTTGGAAACAACCAAGATGTCCATCACATGAGGAATGGTTGAAAAAGATGTGATGTTTCTATATAATGGAGTATTACTCAGCTATTAAGAATGATAAATTTGAAGCATTTATACTGAAGTGGATGCCACTTGAACATATACTCATAAGTGAAATAAACCAGACACACATGTGTAAATATCATATAGTCTCCCTAGTATAATAAGCGAAAAGCAGAAATACAAAAGGAAACGTACAACAAGTAAAATCAATTGAGTCAGATAAGGCAAAGTGAATGGCATATGCTGCAGGATACTAATCAGATTTTCTTCTGGATGGTTAACAACCTAAGATCACAAGTCAGAGGTGGAGAAATAGAAGAGCCACAAGGCCAGCCAACATTTTGGCCCTAGCCTTTCAAGGTCAGCGAAGACTCAGGACATAGGAGAACCTGTACTGCAATATCATGAGACTCAGGTGAGCTCCAAATTTTCTGAGCAAGGAGATTATGGAGCCACAGAGGAAAGAGATTGAAGTTCTATAGTGTGCCTGGGGAGAGTCACATGAAGAGAAAACTTTCTCTCAGGCTCTCACAGAGAGCAAACTGGTCAAGCATTGGCCATGACTCATCCACATGGATGACACAGACAAAGGAACTACAGAATAATGTACAGGACTACAAGATAAACCCTGAGAAGACTTCAATGACCACATAGGAAATATAAAGTTCATGTGTTGGTATATAAGTTTTGATCTACCTAGGTCTTAACCATCCAGCAGAAAAGTATAAAAGTATAAAAATGACGTATACATCGTGAGCCCATAATATTAAGCTGAGCTGTAAATGGATATGGTCGACAATTTCTTTGAATAACTCCCTATGGTTGCAGAATGCTGGACTGTGTTGGATTGTGGTGTCGAGTTCAAGCACCTAAGGTAGATGAATGTCAATGGAGTGCCCACTTTTGGCAGGTGTAGACAAAGGAAGGGTTGTAGAAAGAAAAAATCATGATGTGTGTGTATAGACAGTACAGTTGGGATAGATAACGCTGTGCTTCTACATAATTCTATGATAGGCAAGATCTGCACTAATGGTGGTTGGACAGGATATTATGTCGGCTTTTAGTGCTCTGGTCATCCACTAGGTAAATAATGATTGAATTTTTGATATAATTCAGCTATAAATAACCTGTAAATATAATATCATGTATGCACCTTTTACAATACCAAAACGTTATGAAAACAGTTTGTAATGTATTATTTCATCAACTCTGTATGGTTAAGGTGTTTTGAAACTGTCTGATTGACATTTGTATTTTAATAAAATAAAAATAAATGGGAAAAAAATGACATAACAATATTTAAATGTTCTAGTTTCAGATATCTAGGAAATGACCCTTTGCAACTAAATTTTCAAACTTGTTAATATGCAATCATAGTAGTTTCTTTTATTCATTATTATTATTTTTAAGAGAGTGAAAAAACAATAAAAATGATACAGAATTTCAAAACAGGATGATAGGAAATTAACAATGGCCTATACTGCATTGTTGCTCTCTAAGTGGTTGATGAGATTACAAGACATAGATATGCACAAGTAATCAATCTTAGCACTGTTTGTTTCAATGAACTATTATAATTTATTAGTAAAATTATCTCAGTCATCTTGTACATCTATCTATATGTGTGTATATATATATACATATATATATATATTTTTTGTTCCTTTTTATTTATTTCCATGTTATCAGTATTAATGCCTCTGTATTTATCTTTATTTTGCTTGTTTTATCCTTCTCTGTTTTACATGTTTAATTTACTGAAAAGCTTGTCAATTGATCTTTTCAAAAAGTCCTACTCTGTCTTATTGATCATCTAAATTCCTCTTTTTAGCTGCAAGTTAATATATTCATATTTAATATCATTTATTTTGTCCTAATAAATATGGGCTTTATTTCTATTTCCAATCTGTGCAGGTACACTGTTAGGTTCCTTATTTGACACCATTATATTATGATATATGCAAATTCAATACTGCAGACTGAATAACAAAATCTGTATGATCAATCTCAACAAATATGGAAAAGTCATGATATCATTCAATATACATTCAGGATAAAATCTCTCAGGAAGTTAAGTATATAAGGAGTATACCTCAAAACACTTAAGGCTATATTGGAAAACTCAATAACCAATATCATACTCAAAAAAGTGTAGAAAATGTTAGGTGCAAAGAATAAAACAAAGATGTTTACTTGTCTCCATTTTTCAATATAGTACAGTAAACTGTAGCAAGAGTAATCATGCAATAGAAAGAAATAAAAGATAGCCATTGGAAATGAGGAAGTAATATTATCAATTTTTGCAAATACACTATACATAAACCGTACTATTTCACAAAATGTTTAGATACTGTATCTGTCTGTAACCCAAATTTTTTATGTGTTTGATATAGGGTCTATAGTGTCTCATTGCACAGATCAGATTTTTAATCCTTCCTGTTTTTCAGCCTCCCAAGCACCGGGATTACAGAGGTGCGTCATCACTACCAATCTCAATGGCCATCTCAGCATGCCTGGGGTGTGGGGCCGGCACAGCAGGCTGGAGATTGAATCCCGGTCCCTGCATTTGCCTAAGGAGGTGCTTTAATCCATGATACTCACATTTTAAAGGATGAGAGGTATAATTGTTTAACATAGTTTTAAGGGATTTATTCCATTCTTAACAGAGTCGAAGGAAGAGACAGTAGGCAAAAAGGCACCAGGGAACAAATCTGAATTCATGGCTTCGAGAGGCAGAGCAGGGAAACAGTGGCAAAGACGAAGGAGCCAGGGTTCGTGCATGATACCCAAGGTCAGGTCTCTGTGTTACACACAGACATACCTGAAAAAGTGTTTTACAAATATTCTGGGTATTCATTAATCCAATGAGGATGGCATATGATGATTAATACTCACGTTAGCTGTCAGTTAACTGCCAGCAAATTATGTGTATTTAGATCTAAATCTGGTTTATAATAATTTCTTAGCCATGGCACTAGTTTGAGTCTTCCAAGTTACAAATAATAAGGTAATTTGCCTATATTAAAATGACACTTTAAAAGGTTTCTCAGACAAATCCATAAACGTGAAACAAATTGAGAAGGACATGAAACATGGAAAGACATTCCATGTTAAGGGAAAAGAAAAACCAATAACTGCTCAAAGCAATATTCAGATTGTATATAATCCTTATCAAAATACCAGTAAGTCTTCGAAGAACTAAGAAACATAACATGAAATTTATATGGAAACACACACACACACACACACAATATCACTTAGCCAAACCTATCCTGAATACACAATGCAAGTGAAATTACAACATCTATGGTGCTGGGGAGATGGTTCAGTGGAATAAGCATTTCCCTGGCAAGCACCAGGGCCTGAGTTCAATACCTGGTTCTGAAAAAAAAAAAAAGTAAATTAATTAAATAAATTACATCATCGGATATTAAACTATACTGCAAATCTCATACAGTCAGATAAGAGTGATACTGACATAAATATTGATGCACAGAACAATACAGTAGATGAGAGAGCTTAGAAATAAACTCACACCCTACAGGGAACTAATACTTGAAAAAGTTTCTAAAAACGTACATTATAAAGGATAATAATCCCAAATAAATGGGTCTGGAAAAATTGTTTACCTTGTATAGAAGAATGTAACCAAATCCATATTGCTCACCAGTTCAAAATTAATTAATGAGAAATCAAAGATATGTAAGACATGAAGCTATAGAAATACTAGGAGAAAACATAAAACAAAAGCATTTCAGGACAGACATGAATGGGCATGGATTTCTTAAAGACAATCTCAAAGGAATGAGACAAAGCAGAGACAAATGTAATTATGTCAAACAAAAATAAATTTTGCATTTATAAAATGAAACAATAAAAATATCTAAAGAGGGAGAAATACTTAAAAACTATTCATTTGCCAAGGGGTTGACAGAGAAAATATAAAGAAGTTGAATAACTCAATGGTAAAAAGATCAAATAGCTTGATTAGAAAATGTATCATTGACCAAAATGTACAGTTATCCATAGAAGAAATGCAAATGGTCAGTGGGGACATAAAGAACTGTTCAACATTTCTAATCATCAGTGAAGTATGAACCAAAACCACTATAAGATAATCAGTTCACTTCTGTAAGTATGGTAAATATAAAAACGCTAACAAAGAATAGATAGGATACAGAGAAAAGAGAATCAATGCATATTATTAGTGAAAATGTAAATTACTACCTAAGTACCTGGATGTGCAACATTCATTAATTCTTAGAGCTTGATGAGTATCCAAAACAATTACCAAATAATTTGTTTTGGCACCAAAGCATAGCAGTTCATGAGGCAATCAATCTAACAAGTCCTAGCTCCCTTATAAAGTATACAACAGACAATAAGTAGGGGACAAAATTTTCCCATCAAAGTGCATCCAGTGGGCTGAGGAGATAGCTCAGAAGCACAAGTGTCTACCTGGCAAGCATAAGGCCCAGAGGGCTCTCCATGCTACAAAGAATAAATAAATAAATAAAAATAAATAAATAAATGTTAGCGCATCCAGTGCCACATAATGAGCTTGCAATAAGTGTAGTTCTAAAATAAGACTGAAAAGTCACTCAGGAAAAAAAGTAGGTGTGCATCCAAAACTTAAATGTAGAACTATTGTATAATACTGCATTGTCTTTTTTGCATATTTTTTTCTTTTGAAAAAATGCAGTTAGAACAGGGTCTACAGGGTCTCACTGCACAGATCAGACTTGTAGTGATCCTCCTGTTTTCAGTCTCCCAAGCGCTGGGCTTACAGGTTAGCACCACCATGCCTAGTCTCATTCACCATCTCAGTGCACCTCAGAGGGAGAGGTTGGCTCAGCATGCCAGGGATTGAACCCTGGCCTCTGTACCTGCCTAATCAAGCACTTTAGTCTGCTGATCTAGCTAGCTAGCCTATCAAATGACAAAACAACACTCCTACTGATTTCTTTCTTAGTAAATCAATATGGAGAAATGACATCTCCATTTTTCTTGCATCACAATTTGCAATATTCAATAAGTGGAGATAATGGATGAATGACTGCATGACTACAGAAAATATTGTAATGTGTACATATTACAGTACCAATCAGTATAAAAGTGAATGAAATTCTATTGGATGTCTCAGTGTGGATGGAAATAGAACTCATTATAAGTGAAATAAGCCAAATGCATAGACAGAGTCTTGTGATCTCAAGTGTGAGATCCCAAAAGCTGGTGCCAGACAGGCAGATGTGAAGAGTGACAAGTGGTTAAAAGTTATAGCTACATGGATGCAAGGCATTCTATTGTCGCACTGAACTTTAGAGTGAGCACAGATAAACAGTATTGTACAGTACATTTCTTTTTTCAGTTTCTAATTAGAATGTTCTTTTTTATTTTTAAAGAGAATACAAAGCAATAATGAAAAAGTTACAAGTGATACAGAATTTCACTAAACAAAATAATATTAATTCAACAATACTTGCTGCATTACAGTGCTGTCATCAAATTAGTTATTCAATTACCAGATATATGCATTTAAAATTGGAAAAAGAAAGTTTAAAAAAAGAAATTAAAGTTATAAGAAATTAAGAAGAGAGAAAATGAGAAAAGAAGACAAAAAGATGAAGCATTAATTGTTCCTTATTATAAACAAGCAGATATCCACAGTACAATTATTCCAACCCTTACTGGCATAAAAACAGAGCTGAGCATCAGTGAAACAGAAAGAAAATTCAGACACAACTACAAACATATTCAGCCACCTTATCTTTGACAAAGAGACCAAACTCATGCATTGGAAGAAAGATAACGTCTCTAATAAATGGTACTAAATATTTCAAAAATGTAGAAGATTTTGAAAATTTTCCCCATAAAGATTGAATTTTTAACATTATCTGAATTTTCTATACCATATATATGAATTCAAACATCACATATTATCCTATTAATATGTATAATGTTCAGTTAAAAATAAATCTAATTAAAATGATCTTAGCATTTTGTATTTTCTAGGTATTCCCCATTCCAAGAAAATCTCTATTTAAATAAATATCTAGGAAGGTTTGCAGTGGAAATCTATTACAGATTCTGACATTTTGCTCTCAATATCACAGAGAGAGCAGTCACTGATCTTCTTGGGAAGATTATCATTATGAACATTTATATCAAATGTCTTTTGCTATTTCAGATGTTAAGACATTATTATAAAGGATGGCAGGCAGATTACTATGAAAAAATTAGTAAAAATAAGCTGAAAATAGAAGGTAATTTTGAAAAAGGCATGCTTGTTAGCACTTGAAATCATCAAGCCTAAAAATTATTTTAAGAGAAAGATGGATAAAAGCAGATATTTTTGTTATTACTCTTCTCTGCAAAGGAACTAGGAATGCCCTTAAATAAGTTATTTTGCTGCCTTTTCCTCCTAGTCTATGGATTTCTACTCTATGTTAGTTTTCAAGGACAGATAAGAATTTATTACAAACAGAGCTATGATGCAATAGATACAATATTGATTACAGAACATTTAACTTCTGCAGTGAGACTTTAGTATAGTTGATCTTCAATGGAACTCTTCAAACTTCACGAAATGTGTGTTCATTGAAAGAATACATTGTCAGTAGTTACAGTGCACAGCACATTCATTTATTAATGAACCTTTTCAGTATAGGTACTGTTACCTTCTACCTCTGAACTCAATGTGCTTACAACAGTAAGCATTTATATAATTTTAATAGTGTTATTTTAAGAAACTTCACAAAAATGGTACTGGAAGAGGGAAGCTCCTATATCTAATAAAGTTAACACCAAATAAAGATTTCCAATTCATGGGGGCAGTGCTCAATGATGGCCACGCTCAGCAATGATACTTGCAGAATCAATTCCCAGAAACCCTAGGCCCTGGAGGCAGCCCACATATCCTAAGAAGACTGCACCAAAGAAAATAAGCTTGACCCTTACATCCTCAAGTTAAGAGTCATGCTTTAAGTTGGAAGACAACTCATTGTGGATGCCTCAGGTGACAAGCACCAGAGCAAAGTCTGTGAAGAAATGCTATGATATGGTTACAGCCAAAGCCAAGAGCTGATTAGCTTAATGGAGAGAAAAGGAAGGCATATGTTCAATTGGCTTGTAATTTGGTGTTTTGAATACTGAAAAAAAAATCAGGATTATCTAACCTGAATTCAACTAAATAATCCCCAATATGAGTTTTTTTCAGTATAAAAATTTACATTTTAGCCTCTAATATTGAATCAGTAGATCCTCATATATACTAGTCTTGAATTCATAGAATAGAAAAATAATTGACACTAAACAAAACACCTTAAGCACAGAGTAGAAAGTTAGGAATATTAAGTTCCAATGCCTGGAGAGATGTAATCTGTGGTCCCAACTTTCGCAGGAATGGAGATTTCCTGGTACCATTTAAGAACTGTGGAGGATTCTAGACATCTGTTAAGCTCAGACCCTAGATCCCAATGTGCAGGCATGAAGCATATGCAGGTGTCAGTCCAAGGACCTGAGCAGCCCAAGGGACCTGGAAGACCTGTGACCTGTGGGCCCAGTATATGGAGGTTTCTTGGCAAATAGCCCATCTATTTGAGAATGTAGGAGGACCCCGAGTGTCCTGTGTGACTCTGGTGAGTGGAGTCCCTGGGCCCCCAGTGTGCGGGTGTGGAGCTTGTGCTGGCACTGGTTCAAACTTTTAAGAACCTGGGATGTTTCTGGGAAGCTCATGGGATACTGGTGAGTGAGGCCAGCAACCAAGCCTGTGCTGAATCTTCATAGAGTGTCGTTCAGTCACCAACACAAGAAGTGAGAGCCTTGGTGTGTTGTACCCTCCTCCTTACTCTAGCAGAAAACTGACTGACAAGCCTCACCACTGCAAGATCACTGCTAAATCTGGATGATTACTGTGAGCAATTTCAATTCTACCGTCCACCCAGAAGAAATCCAAGACACAAAAACATGCAAGAATTTGAAAGTCACACACCTGAAATTTCTGAAATGATAGCAATTGAAGTACAGAAATAACCCCATCAGGCTATAGAAATAATAAGATCAGAATTAATTTATCAGGTAAAAAAAGAAGTGATAACAATCATGAAAAAATTTCTCTGCACAGCTAACGAAGACATAGATAAGAAAATAGAAGACAATAGAAAAATGATGGAAATACTAAACAATAGAGAAAATAATTAGAATGCAAGAAACAAACTCAAACAAATATCAAGAAAGTTAAGAACACCACTGAAAGCTAGAAAAACTAGTTGAATGAAAGTGAAGATAGCTTGTAGACTTTAGAGGCAGTAATGCAGCTAATGGACATGAAAAGAAAAAAATTTCTTAAAATTAACAAGGAACCAAAAAATTACTATTCAGCAGCTACAACATGATGAAAAAAAAAAAGAATAGTATGTGTCATTAAAGCAGGAGGAAACAGGACAAATGACATAAAGAGACTAATTGTAGAAATACTAGCAGAGAATTTTCCAAACAAGAGAAAATTTTCCAAACAAGACAAAAGAACCCAGAAGTGAGGCATACGGAACTCCAAACTGCCATAATCAAACTAAATCTACACCTATACTCATCAATATCTCAGAAATAGAGCAAAAGAATAGCATATTACAAGCTGCTAGACAGAAGAAATAATGGAAAATACATCAGAATTATTGCAGATTTCTCAACATAAAACATTGAATCAAGACGAGCTTGACGTGAAGTATCTCATGTTTCAAGAAAATAACTTCCAGCACAGAATTGGTGTACCATGCAAAATTATCTGTGAAATTCAATAGTGAGATAAAATTCTTTGATGAAAGAACTGAAGAAATTCATGACCACCTGACAACCATACAAAGAGTGCTGACAGAAATTCTAGAAAGAGACAAAAGTGACCACAGCTTCAAAAACAACAGAAAGGAGTCATCAAAAAGAGATAGTAACTAAAAGAGTTAAAAAGTATAGAACTTATACCAGGAAAATAAATGACTAAGTCAAGCCCATGCATATCAGTTATAATAATCAATGCAAAAGGCCTCAATTCAAGCCAGGCGTGGTGGCGCATGCTTGTAATCCCAGCACTCGGGAGGCTGAGGCAGGAGGATTGTTGTGAGTTCGAGACCAGCCTGAGCTACAAAGTGAGCTTAAAGCCAGCCTGAACTGCATAGCGAGACCCTGTCTCAAAAAGACAAAAAAAAAAAAAAAAAAAAAAAAAAAAAAAAAAAAAAAAAAAGGCCTCAATTCTACAATTAAAAGAAACAGATATGAAGAGTGGATTAAGAATCAAAATCCAACAATATGCTGCATAAAAGAAACACATTTATCTCAAAACGAAATTCAAAGACTAAAAGTCAAAGGATGGATAATAATTCTCCATGCCAGAGGAAATAAAAAAAAAGCAGCGGTAGCTACTTTGGTTGCTGAAAATGTGTACTTCAAACCAAATCATCTAAAGATTTGAAGAAGGTCACTACAAACTTGGTAAGAGAAAACTACAAGAGGAAAACAACAATTATAAAGATATATTCGTCCAATATAGGAACAATGACCGACATAAGACAAGTTTTAACAAACATTGAAAACCCAACGTACAATGGTACAATTGTAATGGGAGACTTTAACACTCTAGTATCACAAAGAGACAGATCAAATGGACAAAAATTCAGCAAACAGCAGAAATGTGAAGAAATCTTCTTGGTAGATATTTACAGAATATTTCACCCAGTAACAACAGAATACACATTTTTCTCATCTACACATGGGACATTCTCCAAAATAGACCCTGTACTAACACATAGGGCATTTTTCAAAAGATGCAACAGAATTGAAATTATCCAATTCATTCTATCTGATCAAAGTGCAATGAAACTGAACATTATTGGCAAAAGAGAAGATTTAGTGCCAGATTTTCCCAACTCTTCAGTGAAATTCAGGAGGAAGCAATTTTCCCAACTCATTCCTGGAGGCAAATATTACCCTGATTCTTAGCAAACAGAATGTAGCAAATAATCAAGAAAATTATGCATCACAATTATGAGGGATTCATCCAAGGAATTCAGGGATGGTTCAACATACACACACACACACAAAAAAAAAGCCTTAAATGTAATACACCACAACAATAGAACCAAGAACAAAAAGCAAATGTTCATTTCAATTGATGCAGAGTATGCTTTTAGCAAAGTCCAGCACTTATTCATGATAAAAATCTGACAGAAAATTGAAATAAAAGGTCTATATCTTAACCTAATTAAAGCCATATGACAAATCAACAGCCAACATCATACTAAGTGGAGCAAAACTAAAAGCCTTCACTTTTGAACCAGGAACAGGACAAAGATGTTCACTGTCTCCACTCCAATGCAGTATTGCTGTGGATACATGAGCCAGAGCAAGTAGACAAGAGAGAGAAATGAAAGAAATGAGGACCAGAAAAGAATTGAAACTATAATTATTTGTAGATAACATGATACTGTACACAGAAGATCTCCAAAACTCCATCAAGAGTCTCTTAGATTTATTTACTAAATTTTGCAACATAGGATAGAAAGTCCACATCTAAAAATCAGTAGCATTTTTACACAAATAATGAACAGAATTATAGAGAAATTAAGGAAACCACACCTTTCACAGTGACATCTAATCTCACAAAGGTTTAAAAAGATTTATATAATGAAAATTACAATACTCTGAGGAAAGAGATTGAAGAGGGTTTGAGAAAATGGAAAGATATTCCATGATCTTTGATAGGAAGATCCAAATTTGTGAAAACAGTCATACACCTAAAATTGTTATAGAGATTAAATTGAATCATGAGTAAAATACTATTGGTACAACTCACAGAGCTAGAGAAAACTTTCCTCAAATTCATTTGGAACCAGAAGAGACCCAGAATACCAAAAGCAGTCCTAGAAAAGAAATAAATATGGATGGTATCACAATCCCTAAACTGAAATTAAACTTTAAAGCTACTATAATATAATCAACACAGTACTAGCACAGAGGTAGTCTTCAGGATCAATGCAACAGATTACAAGATGCAAACACAAGTCTGAACAAACTCAGCCACCTTATCTTTGACAAAGAAACAAACATACTCATTGGAAAAAAAAAAATAACCTCTTTAATAAATGACATTGGAAAAACTAGCTTCTCACAAACCAAACACTAAAACTATGCTCATAGATAAAGCTATACACTAAACTGTGATAAGAATGGATCAAAGATCTAAATATTAAAGCAGAAAAAAATAAATCTTCTAGAGGAAAATGTAGGTTAGAAATTTTAAAGACATAAGGATAGGTAGATAGTTCATGAACAAAATCCAAGCTGCATGGGAGGGACTGGCCAAATAGCTCAGTGGACTAGAGCTCCTGCAAGCAGGAGCATGGGCTAGGGTTTTTATCCCCAGGCCTGCTGTGCTGGGCAATTGATCCTGGTGGAGTGCACCTGTAATCCCAGCCGTTTGGAGACTGCTAACAGGTGGATCACTGAGTGTAATCTAGTAGTGAGATCCTGAATACCCTGTAGACCCTTCCGTAAAATACTAAAAAAAAAAAGTAGGATTGCAGATTCCATTCAATCCTAGGTATTTTTCCAGAACTGAAACACCATACAACAATGGTATATGTACACCCACGTTTATAGCAGCTCAATTTGTCCTAGCTAAGTCCTAAAAGCAACTTAGTTGCCCATCAACTGAGGAATAGAGTAAGAATGTGGCAGTTTTACACAATGGAGTATTATTCAGCTATAAAACAGGATAAACTTGAGAATTTTGTTGGTAAATGGATGCACCTAGAGACCATATTCTTAAGTAAAATAAATGAGACCTTCATTTGCAAACATTGCATTCTCTCCTTAGTGTGAGAACCTGAAAGAGAAAATGGAAAATGAAGGGGACAATTGATTCTGAGATATAGGAATGAATTCATTCAAAAGAAAAGTTGAGGAGAATGACAAGAAAGGATGTACACATATATCCATGTGTGTAGTAAGGAGGATTGTTTGGACTACTGTGGATTTCTGCTCATGTGTAAATCAGCAGATAATGCTTAATTTGCATTATTTCCTTTTTTCAATTGTTTCTCCTTTTTCTCCTGTTAATTTCTTCATTATTTCTTCCTTTTTGTTTGTTCTTCTAATTTTGCATACATCTGTTAATATGAATAACTAGTTGGAAGAAAACACTATGCAGCACAAGTACTTTGAAATTTGTAACATTTTGGTAAGTGAAATTCTCGGGAGCCAGGAAGATGGCTCAGTGGAATAAGTGCTTCCCTGGCAAGCACAAGGGCCTGAGTTCAATCCCTGGTTCCCCAAAAAAGAAAAATAAATAAACAAATAAATAACTCACCTGTCCCACCTGACATGTCTGCAAATATACTGGTGACACATAAAACACAAAATAAAAGAAACAGTCATTCATTAGCCGGGCATGGTGGCGCATGCCTGTAATCCCAGCACTCGGGAGGCTGAGGCAGGAGGATTGTTGTGAGTTCGAGACCAGCCTGAGCTACAAAGTGAGCTTAAGGCCAGCCTGAACTGCATAGTGAGACCCTGTCTCAAAAAGACAAAAAAAAAAAAAAAAAAAAAAAAGAAATTCTCTATCCCTTGCAATTTTTCTGTCTCAATACTGTTTTTTATTCTTTATATAAAATTACAAGAAAAGAATTAAGTTCTAATACTCTATCAGGACACCACAGTGTCTTGAGAATATAGGCACATAATGTTTGAAGTAACTAAGCATCGTCTTGCAGATGAAGCTGTAAAGCCCAAATAATTTCTAAAAACATACATGAGGTTGCGCCGCCATCCTGTTCTGTATGCGCCGCCTTAGTACATCAACAAACCATGTCAGCTTGTACAGATACGGCCTGATGTTATGTCTGCTTATAGCCATAGAGCTTAAATCACCTATATTCCCAAAACAAAGAGGACACACAAACCTCAGCTGGGGCATAGCTTAGAAAAACATTTATAAACTCTAGCCTGAGCACACTCTCCTAAGACAGGCCATTGTGACCCAACCAGTCTTGAAAACAGTCAAAACCACAGAGTTAACTCATAGTTGTCCTTTTGCCTGCCCCTCTTAGTTTCACTAAAACGTCATATATTCTCAAACCCACCAATTATTTTAAAGGTCAACCTAAACTAACCAATGCCATTCGCTTCTGTAACTGTGCTTATAAGACCCCTCCTCCCTTTGTCTTCCGGCTTAAAACCCAGCCCACAGTCAGCTCGGGGCTCTGTTCCTGCGCGTTCAGTGAGCCCCATGCATGCATGGAAAATAAAATCCCCTTGCTTTTACATGAGAGGACGTCTCTTGGAGTCTTTCTTCACGTGGTGGGCTTCTCAGACCTAACATTTGGGGGCTCGTCCGGGATCGCCCTCGCACGAATGGCTCCAACAGCCATTACTTGGGGTAAGTACGGTCGTAAAACTTTGTCTGTTGTCTTATGTTTTGTTTTGTGGTTTTGTTTCATTCTCAGGTTGCGAGCGCTCACGTTTTGATTTGAAGTGGCTGGGAACAAAACGCGTGAGCGTTGCGATACCCGTGGCACTGTGGTTCAAGGTGCGTGAGCCCTTGGATTGTTCCCTCTTCCTGATGTTGTTCTGGGATTTGGTTTGGGCCACAAGTCACATCTCCGTGGAGTAATTTTGCCTGAAGTTGTTCCGGGCTGTTTTGAGTTTGCCTAAAGTTGTTGCGGGCTGTTTTGAGTTGTTGCCGGCTTATAACTCATACCTAGGTTCTAAGTTTTAGTGTTTGATGTTGTCTATGTCCGTGTGTCTGGCGCCATAACTTCCTTTTGCTTTTTCTACAGCACTCTTATTGTTAATGACTCCTCTCTCTTCAGTGGGATCTTCTCTCCATTTATCTGTTTGCAGCAGCCTTCACTATTTTTGCCTGCTTTCTTCCCTTGAAACTTCTATGGGATGTCGGTTATTTTGATTACATGAGACAAATAACATCTGCTCCTCTTGCCCTTACCCTAGGTCATTTGTCGGAGATTAGGGGGAGAGCACATAATCTTTCTTTGACTATTAAAAAAAAAAAAAGTGGCAAACTTTCTGTTCATCAGAGTGGCTAAGCTTCCAGGTCGGATGGCCACCGGAGGGGACCTTCCACCTCCCCCTTATATACGAACTGTTAAGACTATTGTTTTGCCTCCCGGGAGACAAGGGCATTTCAACCAACAGCCATACATTGTAGCCTGGCAAGATCTATGTGAAGACCCTCCAAATTAGATAAGACCTTTCCTACTCCCAGGACCTACTTCCCCTGTCTCCATCCCAATTGGACTCAAAGTTTGCTTTTCTGGACGCCATCCTTGGATGACCAACCAACTCCACATGATCATACTGACAACTCCAACTGAAAAGAGACAGCTGTGACCTCCGACCATCACCCTCAGAACCTGCTTGTTCCCCCTGCTATCCGATACATAGATAAGTTCCCTCTGTGGTTGTTAAACTATTGGTCAAAATGTGTTGGTAAATCTAAGCTAAAACATAAAATTGTTATAAGGTTATGATGTTAGTCTAATGGGACATTTTATACCTGTTTTGTATTTATATGTATTATATTCAAACTAGTTGCTAAATGTACTGATATTCCTTGCTTAAAAAAAAAAAAAAAAGTTAGTAAGCCTCCTGGTAGATTTTATGTAAACTTCTGTAAAATGTGACCTTTAAATCTAGCTCAGACTTAAGAAAATTTCACATGCCTATATATAAAACACGGGACTCCTTTTGCCAGTTAAATGACATTAGGTTGGCAACCGTTCTTAAAGACTTGGAGGACAGTTTTCACTGGGATGGACTGGTTCTGATCCCTCTGTTTCAGTTTCCTTTCTTTAACTTTACTCCTAATTTTCCCACCTCTTTGTACTTTCCTTTTTAGAGGCATGTGAAATTAAAAA
>PVKA01045957.1:0-15225 GCA_004027165.1 Ctenomys sociabilis | reverse complement strand
TTTGGATTTGGAGGTAAAGCAGAAAGACAATGTTTCTGAAGTGTAATTGAGTTCTTAAGGATTATTAAATGGCTAACAGAATAACAATGGTTTTAGCCATCGATGGGACTAGAAGTTTGGGCTTTGTCTTGAACAAACACTTTCAGGTACAGTTTACTGATGCTGACATTTAAAAGCTATCTTCCCTTGCATTTCTTGTTTTCTACTAGTTTATTATGAACATCCACTGAATTTCTTTTTGTTTGTTTGTTTTTTGCAAGAACTGGAGATTGAACTAAGACTCTTGCACTTTCCAGGGAAGTGTTTATTCTACTGAGCTATTTCCTAGGCCTCTAAAACAGTGAATTTATTTAAGACATTTAGGAATAAAGGACCTGTACAGGTAACTCACAAACACAGTTTTGTCAGTTCCTGAAATAATTAATAAAAGAAAATTCACGAAGCAAAGTAATATCAATATAATTAGAAAGATATGTGTGATCCATAAACATTGAAATTCAAAAACATAAAAGATATTTTTGATGAGACAAATTAGATAATTTTCATATAAAACAAGCTCAGTCACTTATTTAAAATTTATCGTATTATTTTTGAAAATTGACCAATAAAATTATATTTATTTACAATGTAAAATATATGGGGCCGGAGAGATGGCTCAGTGGAATAAGTGCTCCCCTGGCAAGCACAAGGGCCTGAGTTTAATGCCCAGATCTGCCAAAAAAAAAAAAAAAATATATATATATATATATATATAGCTATATATATATATATAACAATGTAAAATGTAGAGTTTTGAACTGCTTATACATTATGAAATAGTTAAATATAGCTAAATTTGAAAACACTTACCTAGCATAATTTGGTTTTCTATTGAAAACACATAACATCCATGCTTTTATTTATTTATTTATATATTTTATTTTATTTATTTTTTTTTTGTCTTTTTGAGACAGGGTCTCACTGCAGTTCAGGCTGGCCTAAGCTCACTTTGTAGCTCAGGCTGGTCTCAAACTCACCAACAATCCTCCTGCCTCTGCCTCCCGAGTGCTGGGATTACAGGCATGCGCCACCACGCCCAGCTCAACATCCATGCTTTTAAACATTGTTCAAGGATATAATGGATCATAGAGGACAAATAATTATAGTTAATTTAGGAGGCCTAAATTCACGAGATTAAACACATTGCTTGGGTACTACAGTAAATGAGTACATGCTGTATTTCAACAAATGATGAGCATCATTTTAATTCTGGAAATAGTTATGAATTGTAATTCAAAACCATCGTATTCCTTGTGTTATGTAATGTGTAACCTACCACAAATATTCTTTTCCAGAATCTTCAAAGAAAGTCTAATATATAGTCTTCCCTGTATGATTGGGGAGACAGATGAAAGGACAAGAATGTGATCAAAGTCCGACATAGAGATAGGGTGGGAATATTTATAGGCCATTACCTTACATTAGGAATTGTACTGAATGCTCCCCGAATAAGATGAAGCCTGAGACTTAGAATAATCTGATCATTAATTCAATAAACATTGGTAGTTATAGTCAAATTATGGTTCAAGTCACTGGAGACCATAGAAGAAAATTAAGCAAAATGCCTGCAGGAATGTATAGGATAATATATGTAGTTAATATAAATGTACAAAAGAGGAAAATCATTGTACTAGAAATGCCTGACAATATCCAGGAAGTCGAATGGTTCAGAAGATTCAAAATATTGGTGTCCCTACTTTCGTGGCTTAAACATCAAAGAAAAAAAACTGAATTCTATAAAGGAGAGATAACAATATAACTTTTTATATAAACATTTTAAAACACAGTATAAAGCTATAATTCTTGTTACATAGGTCTTTGTTTATCTTGGTCTTAACCATCCAGCAGAAAAGTATTAAACCGAAGTATAAGAAGTAAAACCATATTATTATGCTGAACTGTAAAAGACTCAAGTCAACAACTTCTGATACTGCCAGACATATGGAAAACCCAATACTATTGGGGCTACTGGACTATTTGGGAATATTTTGCTGAATTCATGCACCTATAATATTTAATTGACAAAACTAAAGAAAAAAGGGGATACAAATGAATCACCATTTTGTATCTGTATATTCAAAATAGTTAATACAGATATACAGCTACATTCTCTTGAATAGAGGGACCTGATCTAATAGTGTTTGTAAATAAAATATCATGTCAGCATCTTGTACAATAATTAATCATCAAGAAAACAATATGCAATGTATTAATTATTAATACTCTTCTACTAATTAAAAAAAACCCTACATACAATGATAAAGGTAATTACAATAATGGTTTAAAAAGTGAATAAAAGAAGCATAGTTCAGGATCCTCAGACTGGATGATATGGCAGGGTGGTAAGTGCATTCACAGCATCCCAGACTTGCAGGTAGAGAAACAGAGAGTGTTCCAAAGATAAAAGTCCCAAACCTATGGTGTTAAGAATGAAATTCTTAAGACAACTGCTCTGCTCCAATGAAATTCCACAGACACAATGGTGACTCCCCGTGGAGTCACACAGTGAAGCCAGAGAGTGAGCCATGGCCCACACACTCAGTGAGTCACAAGAGGTACTCCAACTCATCTGCCAAGTTAGTACCGGAGAAAGCTCCTTAGATAGTCAAAGCATGCCTACATTAATTCTCATGGCTGGGACAAAATACCTACTGTCAACCACTTGGAAGAAGAGAGATTAGCTTGGTTGATGGGTTTAGAGGGATCATTCCACAGTTAGAAGGAGTCAGGGCATAAGTAGCAAGGAAGAGATAGCTTATCTGTGGCAGCTGTGAAGCAAAGATAAACAAGGCACCGGGAACAAAGTGTGACCTTCCATTCCATGCTATGGCCCGCCACCTCCACCTGGGCCCCAGCTTTAGATATAACCCCATGATCTGATCAACTTCCCAAAGCCTTTCCTCTGAGAATAATAGATTTCAGGGGATGTTAGATCTAAGCTATAATATATCTCCAACCTCTTACTATCATAGAGGCCTGGTAGGGAGGCTGGGAGGCAACAACAAAGCCACATCCATGGTTTCAAGGGATCACTACAAGGTCAGCAGCAATAAAGGGTGCTGATCAGCTTTTTCCTTGCTCAGCTGCTGTACCTAACATGTGTAGGATGATGTCAGTGGATTCAGTGCACCTCCCATCCACCAGTTCCAAGCCAGGAACTTTGCTATATAGAAGGTGCTAGAACAAAGCTGCTCACCTCTGGGCAACACATGTAGAGAACAACCCTAGTAAGACTATACTCTCCAATAGCACACACCATTGACCTACCTCTTCCAAAATTGCACATTGAGCTGTGGACATCAATGGATTCATCTTCTGATGGGTGTGGCCCCCTACATTCCAATGACTTCTCTTGGAGTCCACCCATACATTCAAGCCAACAGTCAAGATTAACCAGCATGTAAGACAACTGTCTCAAATACTTTGTTTTAAACAGAAATATATTGTGACTTCAAATTCTAAACCTATCTGAGAGTAAGGAAAAATTATCTTTAATGTACCTATTTCAACTTAGAATGTGGATTTAGGCCACTCTTCATTTTTTTTTAAAGTAGAATTCTATTTATGATTTTATTTTTCTTCTTTTTATTTTTTTCTGAAAGCTAGGTTTCTCTTTTTACTTGCTTATAGTCCTCCATTTCTACACCCCAGCAATATATAAACAGTCAGTGCAAAATGACTAAGAGATGAAAAGTTGACAGGTTACAAGGGCAAGGGGCTTTGCTTACTTGGTCTATACTTAAAACAATGTAATGGAAACAATATTTACCCTGGTAAGCTTTGGAATGAACAATGTCCAGTTTTTTGTAAAGAAAAAAGCAATTTTGGGCCCATTTTCTGGGCTGTCTTCAAACTATTTCTAGAATGAAATGCACAATGAACCATAAAAATAACTAACTGAGGCAAATGGAGAAACAGAAGTCTCAGCAATTCACACCAAGATATAAAGAAGAATCAAATAAAAAGAATAGAACAGAAAACTTCATTAACAGTTATCATAAATGTCAGTGGAGTAAAGATAAAATGAAGAGAAAAAGAAAACTATTGGTGAACTTGAAGCTAAAAACCCAGAAACCAAGTACTTAAAAATGAAAGGATAAAGAAGAAAACAGAAAAAGCAGTTAAACTATAGGGGAAAGATCTACATTAAGGACCCAGTGTTATGGGTGGTGCTAAAAATAATAGAGATAGCAATTTTTGGAAATGATACCAAATTAAGCAAAGTATACAGGCCAAAGGAACCAAGATATGGAATATACTTTATAGTCTATATACTCAAGGTAATCCATACAAGATTGACAGAAATCTGAATGTTCAAGCAAAGGAAAAATTTGTTTAATCAGTAATACAAAAACAATAACTTATGCAAGAAAAAAAATAAACAAATTAAGTTGTAACAGATTTTCTAAACCACAAACTACCAAAGCCAGATCATTTTTAATGTACACCAAGAAAAAAATTTGACATCCAGAACTTTGAAAAACATTTTTCAAAATTACAGAGAAAATTAAGCCTTTCTCAGATGACGACAGACTAATGGAAATTATCACCAAAAGGCTATGTAACAGCTAAACAAAGTTACATAAAAAAAGATGATAAAATTTGCCACTTGAAGCAAAAAGTATAACATTGTCTCTTATAGTTATCTATTTATGTGCAAAAATGTTTGAGGTAATTATATTGGAAAGGTACAGTCACACTTTGCTTTGACAGTAAAATATCAGTTCCAAGGTTTTCAGCAAGTTAAACACACATACACACACACAATCTAATAAACTAAAAATATCTTAAACTCACAATGACTCAAAAGAAGTAAAACAGAGAATGAAGGACATGATAAACTTATGTCCTGAAAAATCAATAATCATACTACATTTAAGAGGTGCTGCAGCTTGTACCTAGGTATTGCTCAAAGTCTCACGTACTCATAGATGCAGATTTTCAGGGGTAGCTGGATCTAGGGTGTAGGAATGTTGAGTAAGGATGTGTGATAGCTAAAGTGATCCACTGATTGCTTAGCATAGTTCTAGGTGTGGATAATGACGCGTAGGCTCACTCTGGGTGCGGTGGCACCATGCAATAGGTTTGTAGCCTGGATAGAATAAAGGTCCCAAAGGCTCCCTGCTTGCAGGGTTCTGACTCCTACCTGCCCTTTCATGAACTATTTATCCTCTTCCATAATGCCTTGGCACAAAGTTAGCTAGTGATGGGGAGAAACCTTTTCTCCTCCTTTAACTTGCGGTTTTCATGTATTTATGTCCTAGAAAAGAGAAAGCAAATAAGTGGCCCAAATTAACATTTTTTTTAAATGAACACATAATTGGCAGATGTATTTTTTAAAGCAATGTTAGCCAAGAGTTGTGGTTCTTTGACTGTAGCTTCAGCTACTCAAGAAGCTAAAGCAAGAAGAAAAAAAGGTCCTGGCCAGCTTGGGTAATTTCGCGTGAGCCTATCTCAAAAGAAAATGTAACAAAAAGTGCTAGGTTACAGAGCAGTGTAACAATGCAGGCCTAGCAAGAGCAAAGGTCTCAGCTCAATCAACAGTACTGCAAAATTTAAAACTGTGTATATTTTGCTCCATTGCCTATGAGAAACTCATTTAAATACAATACAAATTGAAATTAAAATATTTGAAAATATGTGTCATGCAAACATAAAGCAAAAGACTGATTATAGTAACATCAAATTATTTTAAAGCAAATTATGAGAAACATACAAGACTACGGACTAGGAACAAAGGAATGCACTATAAAAGATATTTGAGATAGACAACATATAAAATAAAAATGTACTTCTAAACTAAACTTCTAAACTAAAAGGGAAATAGAAAAATCCACAAGGATTCTTGGACCCTTCCTTACTATTTTCTTGACAGTTAATAGAAAAGCTGAACAGCAACAACAACAACAAAAAAAACCTATAAGGCCTCACACAGTTCATCAGCACATCAATTTTAATCAAAATTTCCAGAGATATCATCCAACAATAGCAGAATACAAATTCTTCTCATACCCCCATAAGAGCATATACCAAAATGGGTTATCCACTGGACCATAAAACAGACCTTGTGAAATTAAAAATAAAAAATATTGAAACCACATATTTCTCTGACCACAAGCAAGTCAAACTTGAATAAATAACAACAAATAATCTCTCAACACTGCAAGCTAAGTTACGTACTTGTAAGAAATTTATGAATCAAACATGAAGTCTCAAAGTAAATTTGAAGTTTACATTAATTGAATAAAAATGAGAGTGCATAAAAATGAGAGCATAAAGTATTGAATTTGGGGAGAAGATTTACAATTGCTAATAGCACTAAATGTTTACATTATGTGTCAGTAAATGCTTAAATTCAAAATAAAGAAAAGATGACTGAAATTAAGAATTTAGAAGAAAGTAAACATAAAGGTAGTAGAAAAAAGATAAAAATGAGAAGAATAGTAATCAATAGAAGTTAAAATTCCAGTATCTATTACAATACGGATGATAGATGATACTACTTCTAAATATAAAAAGTCATCAAAGGGCAAATATCACAGGATCCCTTTCACCTAAAATATGTAGCATAGTCAAATTCAACAATTTGATTTTTAGTCAGTAATAATGTAGTTTCCTATGGCTAACGGATGGAAAATAAATCTCTAGTGCTGTAAGTATTTTGAGCAAACAAAACAAACCAGAGATAGATGGTGTTGATAATTGTACAACTGAGTACTTTAAATGATACTTAGAAATTGCTAAAATATAAAAAAATTATATATATACATATATATATATCCATAATTTAAAATATAAAGTTTCTAGAAAGAAGGCTGAACACACATGCACAAAATCAATAATGAAAGGAGCTATTTCACTTAAGAAAATCAATATAGTTGACAGGACTTTAACAGACATATTGTTTGCATGTATTTTCTCTCTGAGATTTGTGCTAAAATGTAATAGCCCTTCAATAGCAGTAAGAGGTAGAACCAAAAGTGGGCCGCTTATGAACCGATAACCACCATTATCATGTTGTGTGCTTAACAAGCACAGAAGTGGTTTCCTTATGAAAGGATGACTTTGCCCCTTGCTCTGAGTCTCTCTGTTCCTGCCCTGTGGGAACAGCAAGGTGGCCCTAACCTGATGCCTGCCAGCATCTTGGTACTGAATTTCCTTGCCTGGGAGCCAGTCAACTTTTGTTCCTATGAAATCACCAATTCTTAGCTATTCTGGTAATGCAGAGTGAAATCTATTAAGAAAACAACAGAGAAATTTCAGGAACACACAAAATTGCATCACTATGGATACTGTGGCCATCAAAATAAGATTATAAGGAACAAAGAAGTCGACACACAAAATTTGATGATTTCTTAAAAATTGCAGAGTTTCCTGAGGTACACAGAGTACAACTCACACAATATGAAATAGATCACTGGAGTGAACCTACAATTCTAAAAGCAATTGTTCAATGTAAAAAAAATGCCAGAAGGAAATCTCCAGCTTCTAGTTGCTTCACAGAAAATTAGTTCAAAGTAGTTAAAGGAAGGAAAACACACACAATGTATTCCACAAATTATGAAAGATAACATTGTTCCCAACTTGTTTTATGAAACTATCACTACTCTGATACCAAATCCAGATAAAGGTGATATAAGAAAGACAAACTGTATCCTATATTCTTACAAACATAGACATGAAAATAAGAAAATATTAGCAATTTGAATTAATCCATGGGGAAAAGCAACTATACACCGTGAACAAGTAGCTCTTATCCTAGAAAATCAAGCATTTAAATTCAATGTACTTTTTAAATATTCAGGTTTTTTTTTCTGTTGGCAGAACCAGAGATTGAACTCAGACCCTTGCTCTTGCCATGGAAGCACTTGTTCCACTGAGCCATCCCCAGGCCCCAAAATATTCAATTTAAACAATGCATAGTAACTTGTAGCAAAGAAAAATCACCCAAAAGCATCAATCAGTCAAAACAAGCATTTGACAAATTTCAACCGATTAGGGCTGGAGAGATGGCTCAGTAGAATAAGTGTTTCTCCTGGCAAGCACAAGGGCCTGAGTTCAATCCCTGGTTCTGCAAAAAACAACAGTAACATAACAAGACGGAACAAAAATTCAACCCATTCATGACAGACTTAGAAAAAGAGGACTAAAGAAAAATTACACAATATAAATTTTATTCATAAATTCTTCACTGTAGAAAGCTGAGTTCTTTCCCCTTAACTACAAGAAAAAGGCAGCGATGAATAATCTCTTAATATAGGGTAGGAAGTTATGTCAATGAAGAAAAACAAAAACAAAGCAACAAACAAAAGAAATGGAAATAAAAGCTTTTCACACCTAAAAGGAAGATATAAACTATTTACAGATGACAGGTCTACCTGTAGAATACTCCAGGAAATCTACCACAAAACTTTCAAAAATTGAATTCATCTAGGATATATAATAGAAGATAAGAATAAAAATAAAGTCTATTTATTAACAATAAGCATAGTGATACTCAAAAATTATGTCCTATTCAGTTGGCAATATAATGGGAATATTTGGGTGTAAGTATAATAAAACAAGTACAAGATATCTATGCTAGGGCTAAAAAAAGTCATCAAAGAAATCAAAAAATATTAAACAACACATCACATGCATGGGTTGGAAGATTTAACAAAGTAAAGCTCATGCTACCCACAAATTGATATCCATGTTTAACACAATTCTATCAAAATCACAGCACAATCATTCATAAATATGGGCAATAATACTATGGAATGTGTAAATATGTGTAAATAACAAAAGAATTTGAATGATGAAAAAATAATAATAGGTGACTAAAGTAAGTGAGATCTGTCTACCTGATTTCGATTTTTATTTTACAAATAGTAATCAAAAGGCTTCATAATACTAGTGAAAAGACTGGTGTATAATCATTAGAACTATATATAAAACCAAGAAAGTATTTTACAAAACTGACTTTGGCAAAGGAGCAAGGAAGAATTGTGTATCAACAGTGAAAGCCTTCTACCAAAAAACAAAAGAAAGCACAGGGCACATAATGTCAATCTAAGTATTAGTCCTATAAGAATTTAATCAACATGGAATATTAAATTTCAAATACAATAAGAAATTTTAAAACCTTTTGGAGAAAAATAATTTTGTGATTCTTGGAGCATAATGCTAACCAAAAATGACTACATCGAAAACGTAATCCATAAAAGGAAAAATAATGAAAAATTTGACCATCATTAAAATAAAGCTATTTCAGAAAAAAAAAAAACAGTAGGAATATAGAAATGATTACCTTAACGAAAATTTTTGTAAACTGCTTAACTATCCAAAGCCTAGATACATAAGTAGAGGAACAAGACAAAACATTGGACAAACAGAAAAATAAAGAAAAGGAATCAAATAATCTAATCAGAAAAGGAAAAAGGGAGGAGATACAGTGAACACAAAATGCATGAAAATGTATTTCGCTTAATCAGCTACTAGGAAAATGCAAGTTAAAGCTGTAGGACATTTCAACCTATTCGTACCAAATTGGAAAAATCAAATTAAAGAAAAACCAAAGCAAAACAAGCCAATCCAAACCAAAAGAAAACAGTGAGAACATTAAATATTGGATTGGAGATAGAGGAGCTGGATGTTCATTGACTGCTCACGGGAATGGAAAATGGTAATTAGTAAAGTGATTGACTGAGTTACAAAACTGATCAATCACTTCTCTTATTGTCTAGTAATTAGATATCTTTCTATCCATTCCACACACCAGAATAATTATATTCACACTAAGTCCTGCTTATAAATGTCTATATATAAATTTCGAAAGAGATTCAGATGCTTGAACTTTTTGCAAGGTTAAACATACTAGGGATGCTACTCATCAATATAAAAACTCATAAATATAAAGAGCCAAGTGTTAATACAATAGCTTACTTGAGTCTGCCGAAGTAAGCCAAGCCCAAAGCATTCAGAACTTCATAGTTCTACCTGCATAACAGTCTTATGAAGAAAATAGAGCAGAAATCGAGAGTGCAGAGTGGCTGCAGAGGCAGAAGAGGGAACATATGGAGGAAGATCATTAGGGCTTCACAAGGCAACTTAGGGCCTAAAATTTCAATTCAGTGAGGAAGCACTTGATAAGAATGCACCAGGGCCTGGGTTTCATCACCAGCACCAGTGGAGGTGGAAAGGAATAAACAACATAAAGGACCCTTGTGATAATGAAGACACTCTGTGTTTATTATTATTAATATACTCCTTGGGATGTTGTACTAGAGATGTATAAAATAGTTCCCTAGTAAAAATTTTGTAAAGGGAGTATCTGAATTATTTTGAACAGTAACACTGAATCTACAGTCATGTCAAGATATATGGTTTAATTTAGGCATAAAGAAAAACATCAATTCAATCCAATCCTGGCCTCTGGGTGGGAGAATGTGGGCCCTACTGGATCAAATCCTCATTTGATCCAGAGCTCAGGCCTGGCACATGAGCAAAAATTCATCCATGAGAAAGGCCCGATGTGAAATCCTCTATGATCTCTTTTCTTGGGGTATTGTAATGTTCCGTGAAAAGATGTTTGACCTCCTTGGTTAAGTGAATTCCAAGGTATTTCAATTTCCGTGGTGCTATTGTAAAAGGTATTGTTTCTATTGTTTCCCTTTCAGTGTGCTTATTATATGTGTAGAGAAATGCTATTGACTTTTGAGTATTGATTTTGTATCCTGCTATGCTACTGAATTTCCACATCAGTTCTAGTAGTTTTTTGGTGGAATTTTTGGAGTCTTCCAAGTAAAGTATCATATCATCTACAAATAGTGATAATTTAACTTCTTCTTTACCTATTCTTATTCCCTTTATTTTTGCCTCTTTTCTAATGGCTGTTGTTAATGTTTCCAAGACTATATTGAATAGCAGGTGTGATAGAGGACATCCTTGTCTTGTACCTGATTTAAGTGTAAAAGATTTCAGTTTTTCCCCATTTAGGATTATATTAGCTTTTGGGTTGTCATACGGATTTTACCATATTAAGGTAGAGTCCATCTATTCCAATTTTCTGTAGGACTTTGAACATGAATGAGTGTTGGACTTTGTCAAAAGCTTTCTCTGCATCAATTGAGATGATCATGTGGTTTTTAGATTTCAGTCTATTAATATAGTGTATTACCTTTATAGATTTTTGAATATTGAACCATTCCTGCGTCCCTGGGATGAATCTTACCTGGTCATGGTGTACGATTTTCTTGATGATTTGCTGTATTCCATTTTTCCAGGATTTTATTGAGTATTTTTTGTGTCTGGGTTCATGAGGAAGATTGGCCTGTAGATTGCCTTTTTGGTTGTGTCTTTCCCTGGTTTTGGAATCAGTATTATACTTGCCTCCAGAAATGATTTTGGGAGGACTGCTTCCTTTTCAATTTCATTGAAGAGTTCGTGGAGTTTAGGGATTATATCTTCTATAAATTTCTTGTAGAAGTCAGGTATGAATCCATCAGGACCTGGACTTTTCTTTGTCAGTAGGCTTTTTATTATGTTTCCTATTTCATTGGCTGTTATTGGCTTATTGAGAGTTGTCATATCTTCTTGGTTCAATTTTGGTTATTTGTACCTTTCAAGGAATCTGTCCATTTCTTCTGTGTCTTCTATTCTGTGAGCGTAAAGATTCTCGACGTAACTATTGATAATCTTCTGAATTTCCACTGGGTCTTTGGTGATTTCACCCTTTTCTTTCCAATTGCATGTACTTGAATTTTTTCTTTCTTCTTTTTGATGAGGTTGGCTAGAGGCTTATCAATTTTATTTAGTTTTTCAAAGAACCGACTTTTTGATTTGTGGATTCTTTGAACTGTTTTCTTCATCTGAATTGAAATAATTTCTGCTCTAATCTTTACGATTTCTTCCCATCTTTGAGCTCTGGGTTTGGTTTGCTCTTCTTTTTCTAGATGTCGGATGTGCAACATTAGGGTGTTTATTTGTTCCCATTCTGTTTTGCTAATATGTGAGTTCATAGCTATGATTTTCCCTCTAAAAACTGCTTTCATCACATTCCATTAATTCCCATAAGTTGAGGTTGAATTTTCATTGAATTGTAGATATTGTTGAATTTCTTCTGCAACCCATTGATTGCTGAGTAGGGTGTTGTTTAGTTGCCATGAATTTAGTGGATTTTTCTAGTTTCTTTTGTCGTTTATTTCCAGTTTCATTGCACTGCGGTCAGATAATATGCACGGGATAATTTTTATTTTCTTGCATATACTTATTCATGACCTCTGGACTATTATGTAGTCTATTCTGGAAAATGACCCATGTGCAGCTGAAAAAATGTGTGTGTATTCAGCTGTGCTTGGGTGGAACACTCTGTATATGTCCACCAGGTCCATTTGTTCCAAGCTCTGGTTCAGTTCTGTGACTTCCTTGTTAATTTTTTGTCTGGTTGATCTATTTTTTTGAGATAAGGTGATGATAAGGTTTCCTGTTAAGATTGTGGTCTTAGATATTAGGCTTTTCATGTTATTAAGACTTATCTTACATTGTTGAGTGCTCCTGTGTTTGGTGCATAGATATTTATGAGTGTCACCTCTTGCTCTTGAATTTTTCCCCAGAACATTATATGGTGGCCTTCTTTGTGTCATTTGATCCTTTTGGTTTGAAGTCGAGACTGTCTGAGAACAGAATTGCTACTCCTGCTCTTTTCTGAGGTGCTGGGGCATGTAGTGGATGCCACTTGAACATATACTCATAAGTGAAATAAACCAGACACGACACACCTGTGTAAATATTGTATAGTCTAACTAGTATAAGAAGTGAAAAGAAATACAAGTAGAAATGTACAACAACATCTAAAAACAATTGAGACTGATAGAGCAAAATGAATGGCATATGTTGCAGGGTACTAATCAGCTTTTCTTCTGAATGGTTAACAACCTAAGTTCACAGATCAAAATTGAAGAAATAGAAGAGCCACAAGGCCAGCCAACATTTTGGCCCTAGCCTTTCAAGGTCAGCGAAGACTCAGAACATAGGAGAACTTGCACTGCAACATCATGAAACTCAGTGGAGCCCCAAATTTTCTGAACAAGGAGATTATGGAGCCACAGAGGAAAGAGATCGAAATTCTAGTGTGCCTGGGGAGTGTCACATGGAGAAAAGACTTTCTCTCAGGCTCTCACAGAGAGCAAACTGGTCAAGCATTGGCCATGACTCATCCACATGGATGACACAGACAAAGGATCTTCAGAGTAAGGTATAGGATTACAAGATAAACCCTGAGGGGACTTCAGTGACCTCATCAGAAGCAAAAACTACATGTTTTGGTACATAGGTCTTCTTCTATCTAGGTCTTAACCATCCAGCAGAAAAGTGCAAAAATGAGGTATACAATGTGGGGCCATAATAATAAGCTGTGTTGTAAATGGCTAAGGTCGACAACTTCCTCAGATAACTCACTATTGTTGTAGAATTCTAGATTGCTGGATTGTGTCATCAAGTGCAGGCACCCAAATTGGTTCAATGACAAGGGGGTCCCTATCTTTGATAGGTGTATACAAAGGAAGGGATATAGAAAGAAAGAATCATGATGTGTGTATGGCGAGTACAGCTGGGATAGATACTCCATGCTTTTACATAATTCTGTGAGAGGCAAGATTTGCACTAATGGTGGTTGAACAGGATATTATGTTGGCTTCTAGTACTGTGGACAACCACTAGGAAAATAACGACTTAGAAAGTATTAATTATTGAATCTTTGATATAATTCAGGTATAAAAAATAAGATAAGTAAACAGCTACCTCTCTTAATTTACTGATAAGAAACATCTGCTATAACAATGTCTGTAAGTATAATATCATGTATGCATCTTGTATGATACCAAAACATCATGATAACAATTTGCAATGTATTAACTTATTGAATCTGTCCTGTTAAGGTGTCTTAACATGGTCTCATTGATATTTGTACTTCAATAAAATAAAAAATGAAAAAAATAAAAGAAAAAATAAAGGTCTGATGTGGAATCTTGTGGCAGAACTTCCTGCAGAGAGGCTGCAGGCCTCTCAACCCAGCTGAACTATGAGAAAAACAACTTGCCTGAGTAACACATTGGGTAAATATCTAAGGGATGTTGAAGGAAAAAGTGGAGCACTACAGCCAGACACAAGGAACTCCTACCTGGATGAGTTTGAATTTGGTAGATCCAGACCTGGTGCTGAGGTAATAACAGCATCAAAGCTCTACACTAAAGATCAGAGAACCAGTGCTATACAAAATGACAAAAAGAAGGAGCAAAATGCATTCTCAGGCCCCAAGCCCACCCAGCACAAATGCAGAGCACAACAACATAGAAGAAATTGGAAACCACACACCTGAAATCTCTGAAATAATAGCACCTGAAATAAAGAAACAGCTGCAGAAAAGTATAGAGGAAATCACTCAGAAATCATTTCTGAAGTAAAAATGAAATGATAACTATAATGAAAGAAGTACCAAGTTTTTCTAAAGACACTGATGAAAAAATTAAAGGAGAATATAAAAATGATGGAATCCTTGAATAAGCAATACAGAAAAGAAATAGAATGCATGAAGCAAATTTAAAATGCCATACAGGAAATTAAAACCTCTATCACAAGCTGGCAAAAATGATTAAATGAAAATGAAAATAGACTTTTAGCCTTTGAAGTTTTCATGACTTTGCAGCTAATGATAAGGTAAGAATATATCTCTTAAATCAAATAGGATGTAGAAAAAAATTCAACATCTGCAAGGCAGATGCAAGGAAGAACAACATAAGACTAATAAGCTTCAGTAAGCGTAGGGACCAGGGTTCGATCCCTGCTTCCGCTTGCCGCGCCGGCCCCGCCTTTGGGTGCGCTGAGCCGGCGATTGGAGTCCGGGCTGTAATCCCAGCACTAGGGAGGCAGAAAGCAGGAGGATCACTATGAATGTGGGCTACATAGTGAGACCCTGTGGACAAAAAGAAAAACCAAAAAAAAAAAACCTTTGGAGCCGGGCGTGGTGGCGCATGCCTGTAATCCCAGCACTCGGGAGGCTGAGGCAGGAGGATTGTTGTGAGTTCGAGACCAGCCTGAGCTGCCAAGTGAGCTTAAGGCCAGCCTGAACTGCATAGTGAGACCCTGTCTCAAAAAGACAAAAAAGAAAAAAAAAAAAAAAAAAAAAAAAAAAAAAAAAAAAAAAAAAAA
>PVKA01045956.1:0-15225 GCA_004027165.1 Ctenomys sociabilis | reverse complement strand
TCGTTTGAAGTAGAGACAGATGGGTGCAACTTTGGAGGGGCTTTGACCAAAAGTTTTCATTATGGTTTATGGTTTTTAAACCATTTCAAAACCGTTTGAATACTACCTAATGACGCTCTTTATGTGGAAGAACTTTATAGTATGTGGAGTTACCCTAAAACAGGCAGGCTGGTAGGTAGGTTGACAGAAAGGAAGGAAGGAATAAAGAAGGAGGAGGGAAGAGGAGGGAGGGAAGCCAGGGAGGAAAAGGGGAAGGGAAAGGATCCGAATTTGCACAAGATCAAAGGTGATGCTTTTAGGAAGATGCCATTTTGAGATAGCTAGCGTTTATTCGCAATGTGGTAATGAATGGGAAAGAAGAAGTCATCAGAGAACTTTAAAAGTCTTAAGCAGAATTTAAAAATCAGATGGTCTGTACTGGATTCCATCTCTCCCTCCTCCATTCTCTATCTCAGAGCAAATCATGAATCATGAACGAAGCTGCTTTTCCCTCGCTCAGCAGCAGAGGGCGCAGAGCCAGCCCTAAGGAGGGGCCACCAGCTGGGCTGCGAGGTGGTCCAGATGTTCCCTTTGCTGGCAAGACACATCCAAGCATAGAACAGAAGCAAGAGGTGAAGGCAGGACAAAATGGGGCAGACGTAAAGAGATTCGCCACAGGTTTCCTTGCCGAGGTCATTGCCCTGTGCACTGAGGACACCTTGACGTGTGCCCATTTGGGCTGTGGACTGTCCGGGGCATATCAGGTGGCTGTGAAGGCCCGTGGGCAGCACAGGCATAGATCAGAGTCTTCTGTCTCTGGCTGGGCGAGGAAGAAAATAAGAAACCTGGTTAGCCTCCTTCACCAGCAGAGGGAGGTTTGCACTGCGACTCCACAGGAGTTGCAAAGCTCGCTGGGGAGAATGCGTCGCGATTCCTGGGGCGCTGGCCTTGCAGGTGCGGATCCCCCACATTGGATCCTCATGAGCCTGACTCTCAACCCCTCACCTGGTGGGTGGAATGAGCAGGAGCTGAGTCCCCCACCTTGCTGAAGGTGACCTCCCAGAGGGGCCACAGAAGAGGTAACGCGTGCCGGTGTCCTCCCTGGGCAGCACACTGATTCCCTCGTGCAGCCGTGCAGGCCGCGTGTTCTTTACTCTGGCTGTTCTTCCCCTTTGTGATTCTCCTGGCAGAGAGCCTGGCAGATGCGAGGTCAGATAAGCCCATGGGGTGCTCCTCGTCCTGAGGGTTGAGAACCTGTTCGTCTCTTTAACGTTAGTTAAATGTTCAAAAATTCCTACTGTAAGAAAAGTCCTTTCTTCAAGTAAGCAACACACTTCCGCCAGTTGATTTTCCACCTACTGGTTCCCATCTGCAAAAGACACCAGGATTATTTGGCTTCCTGTTTTACGAGATGAAAAGCAAGCTGTTGTTCTAGGCAACCTCCATCTCCTCTCTCGCCGGGAAGCAACTCTGCATGCCCTGCTCTGCTCCATGCGCTGACTGAAGAGTGAATGATGGACAGAGGAGTCTCAGAGGACCCGCAGGAGGAAGGGCACAGGCAGCACAGTTCGAGCCAGACAGCGACATGGGGAACAGTGAGTGTGAAGGGCCATCTTAGAAGAGAGAGCTCATTGGCTGAGGGTCTGAGAAAGGTTATTTTCAAATGGCTTTGGAGAGAATGCTAGGGAATCAACAGAGCCTCGGGAGCGATTTTGTGCAGCAGCCAACATCTTTGTGGGCTGGGAAGATTGCTCAGCGATCTAAGCACCTGTCTAGCAAGTGCAAGGCACAGTGTTCCATCCTGGTATCATTTGCTGCACTGGCCCAAGGCTGACCACAGAAACTGGGTGTGGTAGCACAAGCCTGTAATCTCAGCCCTGGGGAGGTTGAAGCAAGAGGATTGCTACAAGTCCAAACTGTGTAGTGAAAAAGATGGGTGAGTATTCGAAGTGAGCGGAATGAGTCTGAGGGGAATTCCTCGCAGTGTGTCTTTTACTGTAACACATTTTTTTGAAACATGTAAACATTCACCGTGTGTTGGTCACACCTCATAAGCAGCTCCACCCACCAGGAGCCCGACGATTCTTATAGGTTTCATTACAAAACAAAAACTATATGAGGGTTGGTGTAGGAATCACGGAGGGAGAGCCGGGATCATGAGTTCAGGAACTGGGAAGGGTCTGAAGAGTAAAAGCCATGCAATTCAAAATAGATTCACTATTGCAAAATAGAACAGGAAGTTTTTGGCAAAGAGAACTTTAAGAGTCTGAGATTTTGGATGTAAGTATTTTCTCATCGCACTGAAAGATGGAACTGCCAAGTCATGTGGTTTAGGGTGGGGCAGGGTTCACAGCAGGAAGAGGGAGAGGCCAGCAGCCTTCAGAAGCAGGCAGCTGTGCACTGCTCACCACTGTCCAGCTCACAGGGCCTTGAAACACAGGACAGCTAAAGAGGCATAACTGGAGAAGCCCTTTGCAGAGCAAAGCGATCAAGGGTGGGCAGATCAGTGTAGAAATGCTTCCTGCATTCCTGAGCTTGAAGCTTGTTCCTTTTTTTAAATTCAATTTTATTTTATTTTGGAGGGTAAAAACAGAAGCAAAACCAAATTTAAAACAAAAAAAAAAAAAAGACAAATAGGGTAATATACAACAACGCACATGTTACAGATTTTCAAAACAGGAATAGCTAATTAACAATGGTTGTTTTATTATCTATTTTTAATGTCAAATCTGTTGCTCAGATTAACAGATATAGTTATGCAAGATTGGACAAATAATTGAGTATTAATGCTTACCCTTCAAGAAATCTTAATTTTTTCCTTGTCTTTTTTTAAAATTGTTTTAAAGACAGCATAATAATTGCTGAGACCTTAGAAACAGTACACATTCAGAAGACCAAGATAAGAGGCATTCAGCCCTGGGTTTTGTAGTACACACTGCTGCCTGGATGTAGTTGCTCAGATCGCAGATCTGATCGCAGAGTTAGTCAAAGTGAAAACTCTACACACTAACTGCTACTTAAAAAAATTGACAGAAACTATGAGTACAACCATCTCAGCCACCTGTGCATATCCTTGCATGTTCCCCCTTCCTCTGTTTCCTGCCTTTTCTCCTTTCTCTCATCTTCATTATCTAACCCTTACGTTCAGTTCCTTCCTGTTTTACTGTATCTATTGTACCTTTCAGATTTTTTTTATTCTTTCAGGTTCTTACACTACAGAGACAATATGATATTTACATATTTAAGTCTGATTTATTTCACTTATGAGTACAGCCTCCTCTTGCATCCACTTAGCTATAAAATCTTCAAGTTTATCTTCCTTTATAATTGAGTAGTACTCCACTGTATAAAAATACCACACCTTTTTTATCCATTCCTCAAGTGATGGGCATTGTGGTTGTTTCCAAGTTTCGGCTGTGACAAATTGTGCTGCTGTAACATGGCTGCACATATATCACTGTGGGACAATGCATTCAGTTCTTTTGAGAAAATTACCAGAAAGGGGATAACTGGTTTGAATAGGATTTGCAGTCCTAGTTTTTGAGGCTTGTCTACACTGATTCCCACAGTGGTTGCATCAGTCTACATTCCCACCAGCAGCGGAGAAGGGATCCTTTTCTCCAACAGCCTCTCCAGCTGTTATTAGCTGATTTCTGTATGATAGCCATTCTTTCTGGGGTGAGATGGTATCTCAACATTGATTGAATTTGCATTTCTCCAATGGCTAGTGATGTGGAGCATTTTTTCATGTATTTATTTGCACTGTATTTCTTCCTCTAAAAAGTGTGCATTCATCTCAGATGTCCATTTTTGGATTGAGTCCTTAAATTTGGGGGCTGAATTTTTTTCAGTTCTTTATGTAATTTATATAGAAGCCCTTTATCTGACTGATTGTTGGTTATGACTTTTTCCCAATTTGTTGGTTGTCTTTTCACTCTTATGGTGATTTATTTTATCATGAAGAAATTTCTCAATAAGATGAGGTTCCCTAGCCGGGCGTGGTGGCGCATGCCTGTAATCCCAGCACTAGGGAGGCTGAGGCAGGAGGATTGTTGTGAGTTCGAGACCAGCCTGAGCTACAAAGTGAGCTTAAGGCCAGCCTGAACTGCACAGTGAGACCTTGTCTCAAAAAAGACAAAAATAAAAAAAATAAAAATAAAAAAATAAGATGAGGTCCCAGTTGTTGATTCCTTGGAATCTTTCTGTGCAGCTTGGTTTTTGCTCTTGAACTGTCTGCCTACTCTTATATCTTCAAGATTTCAAGCTCCTTTTTCTTCTAGGAGATTTAATGTTTCTGCTTTAATGTTTAGATCTTTAATTCATTTTGACTTAGTTTAGTGCATGATGATAGCCCCAGGTCTTGTTTTGTCTTTGGCATGTGGAGAGCCAGTTTTTCCATCACCATTTATTAAAGAGATTCTTAAACAGAAACAACCACCAGTGACAAGATGTGATCCCTGGCCACACCCCACCAGGCATGGTCTCTTCTAGGCTGTACTCAACCATCAGCCATTGACTTGCAAAGTCTCATGCCTTGACTTTTTTTTTATTGTGGAACCAGGGATCGAACTCAGGCCCTTGCACTTGCCAGGGAAGCGCTTATTCCACTGAGCCATCTCCCCGGCCCCATGTCTTGACGTTTTAATCAAAACTATAATGTATGGACTGGTGAGACAGCACGGCAGATAACCACTTTCCGGACAAGCACAAGGTCCAGATTTAGATCCCTATGCCCAGTACCAAAAGAAAAAAGAAAAAATACAGCATAGGCACGGTCCAAAAAGAAGCTGCTTATTGGGATTTTTCTCCTTGCCCAGCCTGAAAGAGAGAATTTCAAGAGGAATTTTATACTTCAGTACTAACAAATCAATGAAAAAGGAAATCTTTGCTAACCTACGTCGGTGCTCGCCTCTCTCCTCGTCACACTTTCGCAGAGTACCAGAGACCACGCAGACAGAAGGGCTCTAGAATCCCACAGCCCTCCCACACAGTCCCTCTTCCTGTCCCGGATCCAGCTGCCGGGCCCTCTGCAGAGGTGCTCAGGAGCCCGCCACAGGTGCCTCCTCCGGACACCGAGCCCCACAACAAGCCCTTTGTCTGACCAAGCGAGTTCAGGGTGGTGGTAGCGCAGGGCTCCAGTACCCGAGAGACAACTGGATACATGATTCCCAGGGCTCCACACTCTCCCAGCATTCCTGCTGTAGAAAGGCATTTTTTTTTTTTTTTTTTTTTTTTTTTTTTTTTTAGGAAAATTGTTTAAAGGAAACCTTAGGGGGAACTCTCTTGGCAGGAAACAAGATAGCATGGAGGCTTCCCTGTAGAGATGTCGGCCTCCCACCACATGGAGCGGGATCACAGGCTCAGATTTCCCCAAAGAACACACAGCCGGCAATGGGCAGACAGCCGCAGACACCTGACAGATGTGGCCGAGCATCTGCTTTCGAGATTTTGCCACGCTGCATTACAGATCTATTGAAAAGCTCAGAAAATGATTTCGGAGAATGCTTTCTCTCACTTACCCTGGACCCAGCAAAGTGAACTTTTACACTGTTTCCAGGGAGCAAACCCAGCTCCTTATGAAGACACACAGAGCTAGCTTGAAGCAGAAATGGAGCGGCTGAGGACTGGGAGCTCTGTCCCCTGTCCCCGCGGGAGCCCCCGTCTCATGCTGCTGCCAGCTCCAGCCCTCCAGTCACCTCCGCCTGGCCTACTGCTGTGCGTCTCTTTCCTGGGCGAGCTCCCCTCTGCTCACGCACTCCAGTTTCCTTGGTCACGTGACACTGTCCACCACTACCGTCCTTGCCTCGTCCACTACCTTTTCTTCTCTGCTGAGCTGGCCCCTTACTTTCTTCAGTGCCTGGCCCTGTTCACAGGCACCTAACCCTGTTCCTGGAGTCCTGACAGGAGACTGAAGCAAGTTCCAGTACTCTCTAGCCAAACAGATGGAACGGGGCCTGAACTCCCCCACCCCTTCTCCTTGCTACATCCAATGGTCTTTTACTCATAGATTTCTGCCTTGGTTTTCCCAAATGTTCCTTGGTGGTGATGCCCATGAGGAGCAGGTTAAGGATTTCGGGCACTGACAAGCTACTTGTGAATGATTTTTTTTTGGGGGGAGGGGGGTGCTTACCAGGGATTGAACTGGCGACGTTGCACTTGCAAGGCAGGTGCTTATTCTGTTGAGCTATATTCCTGGCCCCAAAATGAATATTCTAATGACTATTCAAAAAACACATAGTGGGCTCCGCCAACCCAATTGCATCAGTGGTCAAGTCTGCCACAAGGAAGACCTTGGTTTTTTGAGAACCTAATGGTGAAAAGATGAGTTAGAAAATGCTGCCTGATGAGGTGTCTCAGCTTGCTGAACTCTGACCCCCAAAGCTGTGCCATGAGGAGGAGCCACATTGATTCTGTGAACAATGTCTCAAATAGCCAAGAAAAAGAGAACTCTGTGTGTGTGTGTGTGTGTGTATGTGTGTGTCTGTGTGTCTGTGTGTCTGTGTGCGTCTGTGCCTGTTGCCACAGGCCCCGAAACCCTTCATTCTGGAATACATTCATGGCCCTTTTGTTGTTCCTATTCTATTTTATTTTGGAGATAGGATTTTGGTGTGTCTCAGTAAAAACTGAAATGAGCTGCTGAGTTTCCCAGCCTGGACTCAGCTTGGGATGCTCCTGCCTCAGCCTCCGTGGGTCACAGTGCTGGGGCTGCAGGTGTGCGCAATGCCAATGCTGGTCCAGAATCTGCTCAGAAGGAGAGAGGAAGGGAGGCAGCAATTGTGCAGCACCCGTCTTTTACTGCGACATCCTTCATAGCTTCCTCCTGCTACAAGGAATCAGAAGCCAGGGGTGTTTGGGGCTGGGTTTTTCATTTGTTTTCAAGGGAGGATTTAATCACATACCAACCACTGCATCTGCCATGGTGACCCCTGCCCTGAGTCAGGCCCTGGAAGGAAGGCAGAAGGCCAAGCACTGGGATGAGAGCAGGGTGTACCGTGCTTGGCTTCACAGTGGTGATTGGCCTGGTAGAAGAAAAGCTGGAGCAGCTGTGGGCAGAGTGGGGAGCAGCAGCGGATTCTCCTCCTCTGATGCAACTTGAGGAGCTGCCCACAACCACAGGGCACGGCCACCATGTTTCACAAGTCCTGGACAGAAGCCACCCAGTCCAGTGGGTTGACGGTGGTCACCTCGTGGGTCTCTCTCTGAGACACAACTGCCTTCACATCTTCCCAAGCTGGACTAGAGGGAGGCATGGCCCAAGTTAAACAATCAAAGATGACTTATGCTTTCAACTCCCTGCCCTCAGGCCTTCTGACACATGACTGCTCTCTGGTGCAGCCTTTCTTCCTCGCCAGGTGGCTTTCAAGGACACCCTGGAGGACAGCGAGGAGCTTGGCTCAGACACCAGCTTTACTAGGAGGTCTCTGCATGGGCTTTGGCCACCAGCTTCTCCAGAACACCGCTTTCTGTCTGAAGATGCACATAAGCGTGCTCAGCTTTGGGAGAAGCCTTGAAGACATCACAGAGAAATGGTGTCCTGTGACGAATGTCAGCACCTCTCCGTGTCCTCTCCTCTTTCTCTTTAGTGCACAGAATTAGAATTGGAGGATTTTGAGGAATCCATTCAATTCAATTAATTCACATTCTTTTAAATCATAAACACTTTCCCTCTCTGAGTTACTCTTTCTGGAGTGCTTTCACTGCTGGGGGGGGCCTACTTCTTTGGAAATCCATTGTACTGTTGGACTGTGTTATTGTTTCTCCCCTGTCCTTCTCTGGAAATTTCTCTCATGTATTCCTAGTTCCAACCCTGGGAATCCCTCAGAATGGTTCTGTAAAATATCTATGGCTTCACAAAGTTAACTGGGGGTGTGTGAAATTGTTACCAATTTATGCAGGCAGAAAGCAGCCGTGGACTTCACGAGGGCTGAGCACATCCTACTGAAGCCAGGCCAGTGACCGGAAGCAGGCCCAATGGGACCGACTCCACACAGTTGTGGCTGGCATGCTCCCTACCCCCGAGACCCGGCAGCCGCTGAGCCGCCCCGTGCTCTCTGGGCATCTCATTCCCAGATGGCGCCGGGCGAGCCCCACAGATACCTGTGGGGGAGCTGGCCCCCTTCGTTTAAAGTTCCCCAGTTCTTCTCTTGGTGGCCTCTTTCACATAGCTACACCCAGCCCTTCTTTATCTCTGGCTGAGGCCTGTGGAACTAATGGAGATCTCTCGCTCCAAGCGTCAGATCTAGCCATCCGTGGAATGCAGGGTTCGCAGTGTGGTAGGTAAGTGTGCCCGCTATCCTTCCTAGACCAGTTCCTAAGCCCTGGAACGACCAAACAGGAGAGCAGCAGAGAGCTGCAGTGGGGCATGTGGGGTCCAGTGCCTCTGACCTTAACAGAGAGGCTGGATCTTACCCACTGCACATTCCACAATTTCCAGAAAATTTTCTTTCTAAATAATGTTTCGACTACTTAGAAATAGAAATGGGAAGGAAGAAAAGTGAACCAGGAAACACCCATCTTAGCTAACCCCCCATGGCATTTACAGAGGGTAGTGTATTAAGATTCAAACAGTTTTTCACAGTTCACATGTTAGAAAGATGGGAGAAGAAGCTTGGGACATGGCTCAATAGAATAAGCACTTGCCTGGCAAGTGCAAGGTCCTGAGCTCAATCCTTGGTGCCACAAAAAAAGAAAAAAGAAGAAAGATAACAGAAATGGGACTGGCAGGAACATTTTTAAAACGTTGAAGTTGGTGTTTTGCTACTATTGCAGAGTTTTGCATGAGTGAATCGTGCAAAATTCCTGAAGAAAAAGAAACACTCAGGTTGTGAGCCCTTGAGGCCCTCTTCTTTTTTTTTTTTATAAAAGTTTGGTTTTATTATATTTTAAAGAGTAAGAACAAAAACAAAAGCAAAAAGAAATAGCAGAAAACAAAGACAGAAACAGTAGCAATATAGTACAGATTTTCAAAACAAGAATAGCAAATGTATCAGTGGTTGTTATATTTTGTATTTTTACTATCTAATCTGTTGCTCAGGTTAACAGATATAGGTGTGCCAGATTAGACAAATACTTCAACATCGAAGCTTTCAATCATCCTTAAATTTTCTTATCCTTTTCATTTTTTAAATTTATTTTAAATAGAGTATAATCATAATCACTAAGACATTAGAATGCCTGTTTTCAAATGTGCTGATTTTGTATGTTAGCACCAACAATTTGTACATAGATTTTTATGTGTTTTCCTTCTGTTCTCAGCTGGTTTACTGGGGCCCTCTTTAGTTAGCTTTGAGGTTCCAGGTCAGAGAATGAGACAAAGCAGAAATACGCCTGAAGAATAAAATATCGAGTCTGCTTCCTCTCTGATGCTAAGCAACAGTAAAAATATTGATCTTTTTTGGCTTAATTTATTCCCTGCAATAAAGAAAGTCTAGAATACCTGGCTTTATTTCTTTTTTTCTTTTTTTTTCAAGTAGAAAAAAAACCCCAAATAGTAAGAACAAATACAGAAACACAGTAACATAAAACAATACAACTGGTACACCCTTTCAAAACAAGAATAGAAAATTAACAACGGTTGTATTATATGTTGATATCATCAAATTTGTTAGCCAGTCTTATTTCTGATATTTTACTGTTTTAATGTTCTAGTTATAATCTAGGAAGTCTGTGGATGTCTATCTAGTACTTAAGATAGGATCAATCCAGTGATTTAGGATTAGGATAATGTATAGTGTCCTGTATAGTAACTACTTGATAGCAGTTTAAGCCAGTGAATGCAACATTCATGGGCATCTGGACTATGCTGGGCACTGTAGTGGGGAGGAGGGTCCCCGATCTTCGTAAGCAACAGGTTTCTTTTCCTCGTGTCTGCCTTTGTATGACTCCTTCCATGCCCGACAGCTGCTCTCCACATAGGCTGCACCTGTGATACGTCCCCTGTGTGGGGCTTGTGACGCTAGAGCTTCATCCCCCTTTATTCATGCTTACCATACACCTGCTCAAATGGACATAGATGTGTCAAGCCTGAGGAGGGAAGAAGCTTTCAAACTCATACTCAGAACTAAGACTCCAGACAGCCAACCTTTCCAGGCAGTTGTGGTGGGAGAGGGGCCCTATGTGTTACAGTCATGTCTATACCATAGTCCTATCAGCTGTCTGGATGTAGGCCCGGATTAACACCTTGATTTTCCTAAGCCAGGTGTGTGCAGGCAGCGGGTGCTGTGGGCAGCAGACTCCGGTCAGTGCTGGAGAGGCTGAGCTTTGATCCTGGCGGTGGTAATCACTTGGTCAGTCATTATCACAATTCTATAAAACTTGGCATGAGTTTTTTCACATAATCCTCACAACCTACAGAGTTATCCTATGGTTGCTCCCCATGCTCCAGTTGAGGGAACTCATAGGAAGAAATTCAAGAGAGCTGTGTCACTGTGTCAAGCCCCAAAGCCAGGGACACTTGCAGTTGGGCTCCATCAAAACCGTGTTCTGGATGGTCGATAACAGGATAATGGATGTGAACATGCTGAGCAAACTCAAAAACAGTATAAAAATATCCGGCAGTGGACTATGGAAACAAGTACCAATTACGTTTATGGAGAAGGGTAGGATAGGTTACTTAATTGGTTCTATAACTTTATGTCCAGAAGGTCCAGCTTGAATTGATCTGATTATCCATGTAGTAATCTCAGAATATCACTGGCAGTTAACGGTAATCACACCCTGAAAACGTAATAGGATAAACACCACAGATTTCAGAAATTCCCTTCTAGAAACAGGAAACACACTGACTGTGCTACTGTGCCTGTTGGAGGGTAACCGAATATGCAGAAACAAGGGTGGAGGCGTTATCACCCGCCTGGCCACAAGCACAGTTTCGCTTTCCTGTGCTGCTAACCTGGGGCGAGCATGGTTCCCCACTCTGCTTGGCTTGAGGCAAAATGTCACTAACTCTCTCTGTGGCTCAGGAGGGAATTTCTGGTCTCCCTTCGCAGTCCTCCTTCACCCCGGTCACCTTTCATGCCTCTTTCCCTCACGTGTCTCTATCTGTTATTTCATGTTATGCATTTTTCAGTTGCCACATGTTTAATAACTGGTTCTTTATTTACCAAAAAAGGAACAGAATTTAAAACAAACAAAGAAACAGACAAAATGTTCATATTTTCCCTCTGATTAACTGGAGAAAGGTCAAATTCCTTAACATGGCACACATTCAGCAAATATTTATTGAATATAGGCTCTCCTTTAAGTGGCTTGGAATGCTTTAAAAAAACAAAAGAAGCCAAAGAAACTGCTAAGAATACCAGTGTTTGTTAACTTATGTCTAGTGAAGGGAGAGAGCTCAACAAGTTGACTATGCAGTGTGATCAGACTGTTTATACTTAAAAATATATTACAGCAAAAGACACATTGCAACAAATCCCTTCGACATTGCTTCCCTCACTCTCTCCCTCCCCCTCTCCGTCCCCCTCTCCTTCCCCTATCCCCCCCCAATTTGAGATTGAACTCAGGCCCTTGCACTTGGCAGGCAAGCACTTATTCAACTGAGCTATCTCCTCAGCCCCCCACAACAGACCCCTTTCAAATAGAACCCTTTGTGCTGACCAGGTAGCTCAGCAGGCTAAAGCTCCTGCTTAGGCAGACACAGGGACTGGGGCTCGAACCCTGGCATGCCGTGCTAGCCCCACCCCCAGGGCACACTAGATGGTGATTGAGACTGGGCATGGTGGGGCACGCCTGTGATCCCAGCACTTGGGAGGCTGAAAACAGGAGGATCACTATGAGTCTGATCTGTGTGTACTGAGACTCTGTAGACCCTGTTTGACAATGCATAAAAAAAGAGAAACATGTCCCTTCACTTCAAACACATTTACTCCATGTTCTTGTCACTTTTCTGAAGTGACAAATGCCATTTGTCTTGTCTTAAAGAAGGTCTAAAAGGTCTCTTTTGTGAATGTCCTTACTGGGTGTAATGTAGTGCAGTACAGTGAACACTGCTGAGCCATGTCCAGAGAGAAGGTGCTCAGGCTGACCCCAGCATGCCCTCCCCTCATTCCTCAGGCCCACGCTGCATGCCTCTGGACTGTCCCCAAAGTCAAGATGACCAGGAGTACTGAACACTTTGGATGGATCCAGGGAGTCTCCCTTTCCCTTGTTCCACCCAATCCCCCATCCCACCACACATGTTCCTGCTGGCAACCCCTGACCCATCTTTGGAATCTTCCTTCAACAGATCTTTCTGAAACTGTTGCCTTCTGGGTCCAGGCTTCAGGGCGCTGTATCAGCGCTTTCTCCCAATGCTTGTCCTGCAGAGCTGATAGTCACAGTGCTTTGTCTGTCCCACTCATTACCAAGAGGATTTTGGACTTAACAGTGTTGCCTTAATTTCTACATCATCCCCAGTGAGCTGTATCAAATTGCACAATATGATCAACTCATTAATGACACTTGATCTTAGCCAAAAGGCCGAGAAGCATTGGTCAGCTAATAACGTTTGCCTGTGAAGAGCCTTGGAATTTCCCAGCTGTTCTTGTTCAGCTCCTTCTTTAGTCTCTCATGGAGAAGCCAACTTTTCTTGGCTCATATACTTAATTCTACTCTGTAAAAGACAAAGCAATAACAACTTAACCAAAACACTTGGATGATAAGAGACCTGCTTAGTGCAAACTAGGTAAGAGCACACAAAACTGCCTCTCCAGGCATTTTGAATTTTCACACATTTCTTCCCTCCAAACAACAAAGCGTCAGTCTAAATAATGTCCTAACATAGCTGCAATGTTGGAACCACTGAACAGGGCAGGCATTTTCGCCCACATTCCATGAGTAACTCCCCTTGGTACCATGGCAGTGCTGGCAGCAAGGTGATGGCCCAGACAATGCAGAAATGACAGAGTCCCCCCAGGGACTGTAACTTCAGCAAGAACGAAGGCATCAAGTCAGGATGAGAATTCTTTCTGCAGGGTAATTATGTGACAGAGATGTGGCAGTCTGTCTGCTGACCCTGGGAATCTGGATTCCATGACAGTGGAATGTTCTCTTCCTGGCCCCAGAAGTCTCCTCTTGGCAACCTAGAAGCAGCAGAGATGTGACACATCACTGAAGAAAGGAACATCAGCACAATGGCCAGCTTCATCCTTTCTGGATACTCAGAGCCCCGGGAGCTACAAGCTCTCCTCTTCAGGGTGTTCCTGGCAGACTACCTCCTAACTCTAGCAGGAAACCTGTGTCTCATTGTCCTGATCAGAGTCGACCCCCGCCTCCATTCCCCCATGTACTTCTTCCTTGGAAACTTGTCCTTTATTGATACCTCCTATACCTCTGCCATCACCCCTAAGATGCTCTGTGACTTCTTCCGGGAGCGAAAGGCCATCTCCTTCATGGGCTGCACAGTTCTGTTCTTCCTCTTCATTGGGATGGGAGGCTCTGAGTGTTCCCTTCTAGTAGCCATGCCTTCTGACAGGTACGCTGCCATTTCCAGCCCCCTGCTGTACCCCACCTTCATGTCACCTGATGACTGTTTGGGGCTGACCATGGCAGCATACACTGCAGGATTCCTCAGTGGACTGGCCTAAACCAGCTCCATATTCCAGCTCTCTTTCTGTGGGCCACGATCATTAGCCACTTTGTTTGCCACCTGCCTCCTCTGCAGGCCCTGGCTTGCTCCAGTACCTTTGCCAACCAGGTGGTGAACTTTCTTGTTGTGTGTGCAGTGGTTGGGGCAGTGGCTCTTGCTGTCTTGATTTCCTACAGCTACATCATTGCTGCTGTCCTGAAGATCCGCTCAGCACCAGGGAGGGCGAAGGCTTTCAACATGTCTGCCTCTCACCTGAGCTTGGCGCTTCTCTTCTACGGTTCTGGTCTCTTCTCTTACCTCCATTCTAGCGCTGGTTACTCACAAGATAAAGCTAAGGTGGTGTCCATGTTCTACATCACTGTGTTCCCAATTCTGAACCCCATCATCTACAGTCTGTGGAACCAGGAGTTCAAAGATGCGCTGTGCAAACTGATGGGGAAGAAGTAGCTCCCCGGTGTCCTTCCTTTGCCGTCGTATCCTAAGGTAAGGAAACAAACCTTCACAGTTTTGTTAAATGTGAATCACAAGCAGTGGTTCAGAGAATCTGAGTTGTGAATGAATGATTTCAAAAAGATCCTTCACCTATTTGTCTCCTACATGGTCAGGCTCAGCAAAGATCTGTTTTGCCATAGCTTTTGTTGGCCATAGACTCACAGGCCTTAGATTTTGTCATTTATAAGATAAAAATAAAAATGTTTTCCTAGGACATTCCATAGCGAAGGGCATCAAGGACTAGTGCAAGATGCCAGGGCCTGGGACCGGTAGAGGTTGTGCCTTGGATCCTAACCTATTCCCACAAGGGGACTAAGCAGAAAACCTGGCTATGGTTCAGGAACGAGTAAGTGCTGGTGGAGAGGGATTCAGCAGTGGCTGCCCAGAGGCAGAGGTCAGTGGGACGCGTGAGCTCAGGCTGAGCACAGTCAGCGGCCACAGAGGCAGAGTGGCCTAGCCCGGATTACTGGTTCACCCCAGGCTGCGAGCTGAAGGCTCAGTGAAAAGAGGGCAGAGGGACGTGCAGACGAGCTTTGAAGACTGGAAGACTGAGAGTACAGTGGCCTCTGGGCCTGACAGCCCCTCAGCACTGTGTGAGCACGGCCCTCAGTCATCTCTGCCTCATAACGTTTTGCAAGCACTGTTGGTTCCTCTAGCTCCGTTCTGTGATGACATGGGGTCTGGGCTAATTGGTCAGAGAAGGGCTGGGACGTAGCAGATTCCTTTGTAAATCTGCCTTGTTAAATTCACAATCTACCCTAGCTCTGCCTTCACTTTAAGGAAAAAATTAAGAGGAGTTTAGACAAAGATATTAACAACTCCAGCAAAGGATGGTTAAGCAATAATAATGATTCTCATAGGTGCTGAGAAGTGAAAATGGTGATTCCACAGAGCACATTGTGGGCACAGCAGAGGACAGTGCTGGCCGCTTCTGCGTGGAGCAATCACTTGTCTACGAAATGCCTAAACAAATGCAAGTTTATGAGGCAGGTGATGTAAAGATTTTTATGCTGAAGAAAGGAAATTAACATGTATTGGGTAGTTACAATATGCCAGATGTTGTGCCTAGCAGTTTTTTAAAGTTTGGATTTCAAATCTGTGACACATGCAGATTCCTTATTTAAAAAGTATTGAAAATTGAGCTGGGGAGCACAAGGCCCTAAGTTAGATCCTTGGTACTACACACA